>PVKH010008392.1:0-19529 GCA_004027955.1 Chaetophractus vellerosus | reverse complement strand
TTCCCTCTTAGATCTGGAAACAGACAAGGATGCCCACATTCACTGCTCTTATTTAACATTTTGTTAGAAGTTCTTGCTTGAGCACTTAGGCAAGAAAAGATATATAAAGCATCCAAATTGGAAAGGAAGGAGTAAAAATTTCACTATTTGCAGACGACATGATCCAATACATAGAAAGACCTGAGAAATCTTTAACATAGCTTCTAGAGCTAATAAATAAGTTCTATAGTGGCAATTTATAAGACCAATGTGCAAAAATCAGTAGCATTTCTGTACAATAATAATGAGCAATTTGAGGAAGAAATCAAGAAAAAAATACCATTTATAATAGCAAATAAAAGTATCAAATATCTATGAATAAATAAAGATGTAAATGACATGTATGCAGAAAACTACACAACACTGTTAAAGGAAATCAATGAAGACCTAAATAAATGGTAGAATATTCCCTGTTCATGGATAGGAAGACTAAACATTATTAAGATGTCTATCTTACCTAATCTGATTACAGATTTAATGCAATCCCAATAAAAATTACTACAGTATTTTCTACTGAATTAGAAAAGTTGAATCTGAAATTTATTTGGAAGGGCAAGGGGCCCTGAAGAGCCAAAGTCATAATGAAAAAGAAAAATGAAATTGGAGGAATCACACTACCTGACTTTGCAACATAATACAAAGCTACAGTGGTCAAAACTGCATGGTATTGGCACAAGGATAGACATACTGACCAATGGAACCAAATTGAAAGTCCTGATATTGATCCTCACATACACAGTCATCTGGTATTCGACAAGGCCGCCAAGCCCACTCAACTGGGAGAGAATTGCCTCTTCAACAAATGGTGCTTGGAGAACTGGATATCCATATCCAAAAGAATGAGAGAGGAATATCATCTCACACCTTATACAAAAGTCTACTCAAGAGGGATCAAACATCTAAGTATGAGAACCAAATCCATAAAAATCTTGGAAGATAATATCAAAAGCATCTATAAGATCTTTTATTAGGAAATGGTTTCATGAAATTTACACCCAAAGCATGAGCAATGGAAGAAGAAAGAGATAAATGGGATCTCCTCAAAATTAAAAACTTCTGTACCTCAAAAGAGTTTGTCAAGATAGTGAAAAGTCAGTCTATTCAATGGGAGAAAATATTTTGTAACCATATATCTGATAGGGGCCTAATATCCAGTACATATGAAGAAATCCTACACCTTGAAAATAAAAGGACAAACAACCCATTTAAAAAGTGGGCAAGTGATTTGAATAGATATTTCTCCAAAGAAGACATACAAATGGCTAGGAAGCACATGAAAAGATGCTCAACATCACTAGCTATCAGGGAAAATCAAATCAAAACCACAATGAGATATCATCTTACACCCATTAGACTGGCAGCTATTAAAAACAGAGGACTACAAGTGTTGGAGAGTATGTTGGGAAAGGAATCCCTCATCCACTGCTGGTGGGGATGTGAAATGGTACAGCCATCGTGGAGGACAGTTAGGCCATTCCTCAGAAAGCTAACTATAGAGCTACCATATGAACCAACAATTCCACTGCTGGGTATATATACCCAGAACAATTGAAAGCAGGTACATGAAGAGATATATGCACACCAATGTTCGTAGCGGCATTAATAACTATTTCCAAAAATTGGAAACAACTCAAATATCCATCAGCAGATGAATGGGTAAACAATTGTGGTATTTACATACAATGTAATATTACTCAGTTCTAAGAAGGAATGCAGTATTAACATATGGGATAACATGGATAAATCTTGATGACCTTATGTGGAGTGAAGGAAGCCAGACACTGAAGGACAATTATTACATGATAAAACTGATGTGAATTAGGCAAGTTGAGCAGGCTCACAGAGCTAGAATCTGGAATATAGGTTTACAGGAGACAGGAGGTGAGAAGAAGGTACTGAGTTGATGCCCATATGGGCAAAGTCTATGATAAGGTAAAGGGTGTAGTTGTGCAATGGATGGGCATGACAGTGGTGCTGTGATGTTACTGAGCTGTGCGGTGCTGGTCTGTGAGGAGAATAGGGTGGGGAGGGTGGATGAGAATGCTCATGGAACTGGGGGGAGAATTGGGGAAGGGAGCAGGTGAACTATGGGGATTGTGGGTATGTGGTTGAAACTACAATGTTGGGAATGTTCTTCTGGCAAGTGTGGCAAGGGAGGGTTACTGGCTTAAGGTGTTGGATGTGGGGGGCATGGGGGACAGGTCACACATCGGGCAGGCTTCTAGCGAGTGTGTAGTGTTCATCTTGTCTTAATATGTTGTTTCAGTAGGTAAAGACTCATATAATGAGGGGCAAGTGTTGTACTCCCATCCTGTGGAGTCCTGCTATCATCTCAAATATGGGGTGGGAGTCTCTTGAGAACATAAACTGTGCCTAATAGGGAAGGACAAGCCAGTATGTCAAGCCCTCAATGTTGTTGCAAGTAACTATGAATCTTGTACTTCAATGAGTTATCCTTGGTGGTTACTTTGGGTCTTGAGGGAAGAGGAACAGAATAGATGGAACATGGGGCATTTTGGGGGTGATGGAATAGTTCTATAAGGTCTTGCAATGATGGCTACAGACCATGTTAAAGTTCATCAAAATCTATAAAGGTTTACGTTCTAAAATGTAAACCATAATGTAAATCACTGGCCATAGTTAGGAGCAACGATTCAATATTTGTACATCAATTATAACAAATATACCATCCACATGTAAAATGTTATTAATAAGGGAAAGGGGAAAAGGGGGAAGATGTAGGGTATGTGGGAATCAACTATATCCAGTACTCGACTTTTCTGCAACCCTAAAGCTTCTTTGAATACAAAATGAAAAAAATAGGATAGTGGAGGAATAAATGGAAGAAAATGTCACTGTACATATAGGACAACAGATCTTACAGTGATGAAAGACAATGTCAAAACATTTTTTTCATTTTTTATTTTTTAATTAAAAAATTTTTAAAAAATATAATATTTATTTTTATTTATTATACATCCCCCCCTTCTGCTTGTTCTTGCTGTGTTCATTTTTTCTCTGCGTTCCTCTGTGTCTGCTTGTCTCCCCCTGCTGTGGCAACCTGCCAAGTCAGCTCACCGGCATGGTGGCCCACCTGCTCGCGGCAGCTCGCCCTTGCTCGCAGGGGCTTGCCTTTGCCTGCGGGGGCTTGCCTTTTCCCACGGGGGGTTGCCTTTGCCCACGGCAGCATGCTCCGCCCACATTGGCTTTCCTTCTCGAGGTGGTCTGCCCGTTCCAGGAGGCCCCGGGGACCAAACCTGGGGCCTCCCATGTGGTAAACCGGTGCCCTACTAACTGGGTTATAGCCAGCCCCTATTTTTAAATTTTTAAATTTTTTATTACTTCAAACTTTAAATAAAAAAAATTTTTTTTCCCTTGTTATTTCTAAAACTATCATTATGGTAACGTTTTCCTATTGATGTATTTGGTTATCTTGTTGGCTTAATTTTGAAGATGTTTTGGATCACAGAAGGGTTACAACTGTGGCAGGGGGGATCATTGTTGTGGGGTGTCAGAGATGGGGGATGCAGGGGAGGAGGTTCACCTGGGTCACACTTTTAAGACATATGAATGTGCTCAAGTTCATGGAGCATTGTCACAGTGGGTGGAGTTTTACACAATAACCAAAAGAATATCGAATTCCCATCCTGGGGAGCTCTGCCATGTTCTCTAAAGGAACAAGAGAATTCCCTGAGTATAGGGACAGTGACTAGTGAAGGAGGATGGACCATTGATGGGCCCTTAATAGTGATGACTGTACTTATGAAATATTTCTTTAGAAATTGAAACTTAGCCTCGTATTATAGGTTGCCTAAGGGTTGCCTCCTGAGGGCCTCCTTGTTGCTCAAATTTAGCCTCTCTTTTAGGCAAATTCAGCATATAAATGCATTACCTTCCCCCCAGATTGGGGCACGACTCCTGGGAATGAGATTCCCTGGCACTGAGGGATTACTGCCAAGCACCAACTAGCAATGCAACAGGAAAAAGATCTTGCCCAAAAGGGGGAAAGGGTAGAGACAAATGAGTTTATATGGCTAAGATACTTCAGAGTGGGTCAGGAGATCATTCCAGAGGTTATGTTTATGCACATCTCAGCAGGATCTCATTGACTGCCAAAAATAAATAATGCCTTACATAGCAGGGCTCTGGAGGGCTCTGGAAACATCTGGACACTATATGCAGGCAGACAGTTCAGTAGTTTGGCACCTTGCCAGTTGGCAGTACTTTGGAATTTATGCTCCCCAGTGTGACAGTTAGACTCAGTTGTGATTTCCTTACACATGGCTCTTCTGCTCTTCTATTTGAACCTATAGTTAGTATTAGAGTTCATAGGTGCATGTCCAAGAGACTTAAACCTTTGGGCTTTCCATGTACCAGTTAGGCCCTGAATCTCAACAGATTTGCAACACCTACACTTCAGTTCATTGGTCTCACCCAGGACAACTAACAAGGAGATGATGATGGACAATGGCCATCTGAAGAACAGAGAGAGACTGCAACCGAAAGCAACATAGCCCCATCTATCTTCCCCCATGGGATCTAAGCCTCTTTTCAATTAGAGGAGGAGTGGGCATCACCATCCCATAATCTCCAGGAATGGGGAATGAAGGATGGACTAAAGTAGACTTACTGTTATTCTACTATAGATTTATTGTTATTCTAGCAACAGAACAACTTTTATCATTGATGTGCAGACAGTGGCCCCTGGAGGTTCTGAGGGGAAGAAGAGGGAAAAATGGCTGTAATTTGGGGGCATTTTTGGGACTTGAGAATTGTCCTGAATGACACTGCTGTGACAGATACAGACCATTGTATATCTTGTATTAACTTACAAGGTGTTTGGGAGAGAGTGTAAACTACAGTGGAAACTGTAATCCATGCTTAGTGGCAATGCTCCAAAATGTGTTCATCAATTGTAACAAATGTACCCACTAATGAGGGATGTTGTTAATGTGGGAAAGTGTGGGAGGGCTAGAAAGTGGAGCATAAGGGAAACCCTATTTTTTTATATAACATTTATGTACTCTAAATACCTTTTAAAAATAATTTAAAAAGTATATTTTAAAAATTGGAAGGGAATACAGATGGACAATTCAAATATTTTAGAGAAGAAAAAAAATAAAGATAATACATAGGACTGTACAACACAGTGAACACTATTGTAAAATATGGACTGCAGTTAATGTAAAATGTAAAAATGTTTATTAATAAATTATAATAACTATTCATATAAATGTAAGGTGTTAATAATAGGGTGGTATACGGAAAAAATAAACTAATGTAAATTATGGCATATAACTAATAATGCAATTATAATTTCTTTGTAAATTATAACAAAAGCATCACATTAATTCAGAGTGTTAATAATGTGTGTGTGTATGTTGGGTAAATGGGAATGCTCTATATTTTACATGATTTTTCTGTAAACCTACAACTTCTCTAATGAAAAATATAATCTAATTAAGCATATAGATATAAATTACATTTAATTTGTGTCCTGGGGCATACAGGCTGCTGTGTGCAGCAGGCTGAGCTTCCCTTAGGGGGAGTCAGGGCTGGGGTATCCACTGGATACCCACAGTGTTTCATAAGGTGAGAACTTTAAGAATTTAGGACCTCTGTTTTCAAATGTGATTATATCACATAGATTTCTCTACATCTTGTTTTTCTGACTTTGCTAACCATCACAGAAATTTCCTCAAGTCAACTGATTTACCTATAACTCATTTTTAGTGAATATTGACTACTACGATTAAACCAGGATTTGTTCAACCATTCCATTCCAGGTTACTTTTCAAGGATAAAAGGTAAACTTTAAAATCTTCAGACTAAAGCGGATACATGACAAGGGAGATTCTTTCTGCTCAATGTTATTATTCCCATGATATTTTAGGACAGTGTTCCTCACTTACACTCATTGCAGTGCTCATCTTGCATGGATATAATGGGGAAAAAGAAGGCTCTGGCAACTGAGTTTGTTCTTACAGGACTTACAGATCGTCCAGAGCTGCAGATCCCCTTGTTTCTGGTGTTCTTGGTGATGCATCTCATCACTATGGTGGGGAAACTCGGACTGATTGCTCTCATCTGGAAGGACCCACCTCTTCACACCTGAGGCAGCTTAGCCTTTGCAGATGCATGTACTTCAGCCTCTGTGACACCCAGGTTGCTTATGAATTTTTTAAACCCAAGATTCATATGATATACCTGGTTGAGTACATTATCCAATTTTATTTTTTTTCTTCCAGTGCTAACACAGAACATTGCTTCCTGGTAGTGATGGCCTATGACTGCTACATAGCCATATGTAACCCCTTGGCATAATTTGTCATTAGGAAATTGCAAATTAAAACAACCCTTTATGATCTCACTGTGAGCCAATCTAGATGGCTAGGATACAAAACACTGACAGCACCAAATGCTCGTGAGGATGTGGAGCAAAAGGAACTCTCAATCACTGTTTGTGGGAATTCAAATGGTACAACCATTTTGAATGACAGTTTGGCAGTTTCTTATAAAACTAAACACAGTCTTGTCATTCAATCTGACCATCCTACTCTTTGGTATTTATCCAAATGTCTTGAAAACCTAGTTTTCCAGAAAATCCACACGCCAATGTTTATAGAAGCTTTATTCATAATTGCCAAGAATTGGAAGGAACCATGATGTCTTTCAATAAGTGAATTGATAAGCAAATGTGTTACATCCATACAATGAGGTATTATCCAGCAATAAAGGTAAGGGGTTATCAAACCATGAAAATATATGAAAGAACTTTAAATGCTTAGTGAAAGAGGCAAGTCAGAAAAGGCAATATATTGTATGGTTCCAACTATATGATATTATTGAGAATGAAAAACTATAGATACATTAAAAGATCAGTGGTTGCCATGGGTTCAGGGGGAGGGAAGGAGGAATAAATAGATGAATCACAGAGCATTTTTAGGACAGTGAAATTATTCTGTAAAATAATGTAATGGCAGTTATGTCAAAAGTCATTGAACTGTACCACATAAAGAGAGAAGCCTAATGTAAAATATGGGCTTTATTTAATAATAATAATGTATCAAAATTAATTTAATTGTAACAAATGCACCACACTAATGCAAGATATTAACAAGAGGAAAACCTGTTTGCAGTGTCTTTGTGTTTGTGTGTGGGGGGGTGATACTTTGGGACATTGCAAAATTTTCCTGTAAAACTAAAACTCCTCAAAACGTAAAGTCTGTTAATAAAAAACCAAAACATGGTTCTTAAAATTGTTTATAATTGGGCATTTGTCTTATTCTCTATTTCTCAAAGGATACATTTAACTATTCCAATTTAGTGTGTCTGTAATGTTTAGGGGATTAAGTCTCTCAGGCTATGCTTTGATGTCAATGTCACAGAAATCCCCTTAGAATTACTACAAACCTGAAGCATTCTCAACAATTCATATAAAAATATCATGATCTGTTGGTGGAGTCTCCTAAATATTCTAGAAGATGGAGTTTTTGTTTTGGTCCTATTTAAAAATTAATATCAGACATCCAATCACTTCTTTAAAACTCTTATAATAGAATCCAGGTGAGAAAGTATTTAAAGCTTAATTTTATTGGATATATTAACCTTCAGAACATTTACTTCCAAAAGCATTTCCATGCTTAACTCTGAGTCCAGTGGCTAAGGAGAGTCCAATAGCAGGTGGATCAGCTGCTACATTTCCAAACTGTATTGGATATTTAGAGCCCTCAGGATTTAAGAAATGTTAATCAGGAAAAATATATGCAATTCCATTCTTGGGAGCAGTTATAGTTCAGAGGTTGAGTGCTTACTTCCCGTGTACCATGTCCCAGCTTCAATCCCTGATACCACCTAAAAAAAAATTGTTTTGGTCATTCTCTATGTACTAAACAAATTAGAGGAGGAAGTGTTATAATTTTAATTCATTCTTTTTAAACTCCTGATGTAATTTTAGAAGAATTCTACTTTCCTTTTTTTTATTCTTAGAATAATAAACTCTAAATGTAAAGCTTATTTATGTCTGATAGATTATAATCAACTAAGAAAACTGCAGGTAATCTTATGTTATGTGACTTTAAGCTGTGAAGGTTAATTGATTTAATGAAAAAATCAAGTTATATAGGTTTCAAATATTCATTGTTTAGACATCAAGTTGACAACAGTAAGGCATTTAAAGAAAAAATCATTCAAATTATACTTACATAGGTTCAAGTGGTCATTTTTATATTGTTTCTTAGTATTAGATCTAAATAATCTGAGACAAAGTCAGCAGTACTTTCAGGATGTCAAATAGGAAGAGATCTTCCTATACTTCTCCAAAATGCTTTGCCTCTATTACTGGAATTATGGTCAAAGAATATTAAGAATACTAAATCTGGAAATTGTCTAAGAGGCTCAATTGATCTTCTAAGAAAGTATACAGTGCTGAGTGGACATTCAACAAATATCAGGTCAATGAGTAAATTATTTTTGAATTAACTAAAATAAACAAATGTAGATTGAAATAAAACATTCACCAATAGGTTTAAAACTCTGTGGACACAAATCTAAGGTAGCAATGAAAATTTTTAAAAGCGTAATAAATTTTGATAAATTTATGTTTCATAGAATCTTAGAATACTGTGGAAACATCTGATATTCAAAAGTAAGCTTTATATAGAGGCAAGTGGCCTTAAAATATATTACCAGAAAACTTGAATATTTTTATGAATGCTTCAAGGTGAGTGCATGATTGTCAACAAATTATTATTACTTAAAACTGAGAAAGTCATTATCATGGGAATTGAGCAGTTACTTCCTCAAACAACCATGATGACATTATCTAATATAGAATTATAAACTGAAGAAAACCTTTGGATCCCTAATCATTCCTGTGGGTTATCAAATTATTAAACATAGTAAAGCTAAGAACATGCCATTTTATTTTTCAATAAAAGTTTTATTCTCTAATTATGAAAGCAATACATATTGTAGAGACTTTGAAATAGAGGATATTAAAGGAAGAAAAACAATAACCTGTAATCCCATTGAAGAGAGAAAATTAATATTAGCATTTGATATATTTCCATGCTGTCTTTCCTTTACATTCATATGCAAGTATTTATTTGGAAAAGTAAAGTTATTCTATATTTAAACTTAACATACTTTTTCATTTAAGAATTATTGTGGTAATTTTAAAATTAAATATTCTAAGTAAAACCATTTTTCCTCATTGCACAATATATCATCACAGAGATGATTTATTCACATTTGCTTACTCATTTTGACTAAATATTTTCCTTTTAGGTTTTTTACAGTATTTCATGATTTAAATAACATGACAATAGACATCAGTATATGTAAATCTTGATGATCTAATTATTTCTTTCACTCACTTTTATAGTTACTGGGTCAAAGAGTATGGACATTTAAGAGTTTCCTTAATCTATTAACAGATTATTTTCCAAAGACTGACCAATTTATACTTCTGCTGAAAATACATAAAAGTTCCATTTCCTCAAATTCCAGACAATATTATTATATTACCATAATATATCGCTATATTGTCATTAGTTTAAAAAATAATCTTGCTATTTTGACAGGTAGATAAATATACCCTCTTATCTCTTTAAATGATGTTTCTATAATTAGCAATTAAGGTAAACATTTTTAATATGCTAGATTGTATTTCTTTTGAGATTTTTCTCTTATTATCCTTTATCTAATTTCTAGTGATTATGGCTACTAATTATATAAACTCTTTATAGAAAAAAACTCAAGCAATGTTATCATATTTAATGTAAATAATTTCCCAATTTGTTTGACATTTCATTTTTCTCCTGATGTTTTTGACATATAAATAAGTTAATTGTTATCAATTTTTAATTCTTAGGTTTTCTGTAAATTTTTTATAACACTTTTTAAATTAAATTTCTTTATGTACATACACATATGTATATTTTATATTGCAGCATAAATGGTATTATAAGTGCCCTGGAGGTTTTTAGTATAGGCTTTGATTTAGCTTTCTTCTCTCCACCTCTTCTCCCTGATTCTGTCCACATCAATGTCCCTCCCTACCCCACAGGGATGTAAAAGCCCCTCTTTTTCCCCAAAGCATTTTATTTTTAAGTGTGTACTCCATTAAATTGCTAAGAATATGCAAATGAAAATAGTTTTTAAACAACATTGTCAATCAGTACATGTAAGGTCATTGAAATTGCTTGGGAACACTGATAGCAATTTGCTGACTCGTAAATTATGATTCATCTTTGCCTAACCCATATAGAGAAATGTTTTTGACCTGAATACTACTCTTAAGACTTTTAAAGCCATCTTTGTGCATCCAAAACTATGTTTTTCTTCAAAATGTGATAAAAAATGCTATTTGATAGCCAAAAAGCTAATAGCTTCAGGATATTGTTTCTTTCCCCTGATACTGGAATGCACCAAAATCCAGGTGACACCTGTGAGGATTATAGAAAAGGCTCCTTTCCCTTCTGGAATAGAGATAGCTCAAGAGTGGAATTGAGCATAGCATAAACTAGCAAATTATTTCTCCACACTGTTTTTTTTTTCTCACCAGAGAAGTCAGGAATGGATGAAGAAAATCACACCATAAAAAATGAGTTTATCCTCACAGGATTTACAGATTACCCAGAGCTGAAGACTTTTCTGTTTGTGATGTTCTTTGCCATCTATCTGATTACCATGGTGGGGAATCTTGGCCTGGTGATACTGATTTCCAAAGAAAGTCGTCTTCACACACCAATGTACATCTTTTTGGGCAACCTGGCTCTTGTGGATTCTTGCTGTTCCTGTGCCATTACTCCTAAAATGTTAGAGAACTTATTTTCTGAGAACAGAATGGTTTCTCTGTATGAATGCATGGCACAATTTTATTTCCTTTGCACTGTTGAAACTGCAGACTGCTTTCTCTTGTCAGCAATGGCCTATGACCGGTATGTGGCAATATGCAGCCCACTGCAGTACCACACCAGGATGTCGAAGAAACTCTGCATTCAGATGACCATAGGGGCCTTCATAGCTGGAAACCTGCATTGCATGATTCACGTAGGGCTTCTATTTAGATTAACTTTCTGTGGATCTAATCACATCAACCACTTTTATTGTGATATTCTTCCTTTATACAGGCTCTCCTGTGTTGACCCTTATGTCAATGAGCTGGTAGAATTTGTCTTTTCAGGCTCAATTCAAGTCTTCACCATAGGAAGTGTCTTAATATCTTATCTTTATATTATTTCCACTATTTTCAAAATGAAATCCAAAGAAGGAAGAGTCAAAGCATTTTCCACCTGTGCATCTCACTTTGTATCTGTCTCATTATTCTATGGATCACTTTTCTTCATGTATATTCGACCAAATTTGCTTGAAGAGGGGGATAAAGATATACCAGCTGCTATTTTGATTACAATAGTAGTTCCCTTACTAAATCCCTTTATTTATAGTCTGAGAAATAAGGAAGTAATAAATGTCTTGAGAAAAATCCTGAAGGTAAAATGTTAAGAAAATTTAGAAAAAAAACTGCATCCACTCTAACCTAATGACTTAACTGTAAGAAAAACTTCCAGACGTAATGACAGAGAAAATGTACAAATTGTATATAAAATATTAAAGTATATCATAATGTACTTATTTAAGCATAAATACATAATGTGAATGAAATAAAATAAAGAATAGATTTTCTAAATTTAGTTCAAAATAACAAAAATTTAAAAAATAATTAATTTTTGAATTCCTTGAAGAACCAATTAAGTACATTGTCAATCTCATCTATTATGTCAGGGTCAATGAGTATTGAGACCCAAAACCAAAGTACAACTAGCAGTTATATGAGAATTCTATTAATCTATTATAACCAGCTACTTTAATATCTTGTAACATGAGGATTCCAGTTAAGCTAAAAGGGTTTAAAGTCATGCAGTAAAGGCAACAATTGGATTTAGTTGTTCTTGTTTCTTTTCTCCACTATTAACATATTGGAGACTATTCTTTCACATATCTCCCTATATATATGAAAGAGATCATAACATATATGTTACTTTTATCATGGAACTCTTATTTTGAGTTATTCCTCTTCCCGTCTTCTTCGTGTCTCCCATTTCTACCATTACAGAAAAAAAATTGTTGGTGTTTATTATCCACAGTTTTCTTCACACAAAAGAGATTTAAAAATGTGTTGCTTGTTCTAAAGATAGTATTACTTGCATTTCTCTGTATTTTACTGTTCTCAATAACTATGCATTGTGAAAATTCCCAGTTCAATATTGATAGTACTTATTTTCATGGCTGAATTATATTCTATATTATGAATGTACTGTGATTTGTTCATCCATTCATTGTGATGTGTCTGGGTTTTGCCACCTCCAACTATGATGCCTTAGATATAATTGCATATTTATCTTTGTGTAGTAGGATCTTATTTCTAGAGTATATATAAAAGTTATATTGGTAGATCAAAGGGTATATGTATTTTTTAAAGTAATGGGATAATATACTATTGCTTTACAAATAGGTTATTGCAATTCACATTTCCATGAGTTATATAGCAAAGTAACATTTACTCATCTCAGCCAGCCTTGGGTACTTTTATTCACTTTAGCTTCTGCTACTCTGATACATGATAGGGAGGTGTGTGTGCATGCATGTGTGTGTGTGTGTGTCATTTGGCATATAGAAAGTTGTGAATCTTTTACTATGTTTATTGGTCATTTTGATTTATCTTTCTGAAAACGTGCTTATTTATATCCTTTACTAATTTTTCTTTTAAATTGTTTACCTTTTTCTTAACTATTTTAAATATTTATTTTATATAATAGGTATTAACCTATATCTTTTATATACATGGTAAAGCATATTTATCAACCTATTATATGTCCTCGGACTTTGTTTAGGTACTCTTTTCTTATGCATTTAAATTTATAGTAACTTTTTCTAATATTTGTTTCCTTCTCTTGCAATCTTATTGTCTCCTAAACACCATAGAAAATATCTATGGTTTGAGGAAGGGGATGAACTTTATTTCCAGACTGGTAGCCAACAGTATCAGCACAATTCATCAAAACAATCACCCTTTCCTTAATTGAAACATCATATTTGTTTTATGCTACATTCCCACATATTCTGTAATTTATTTCTGAGCACTCTATTCTTTTGCATTGATCCCCTTGTCTGCTCTTATGTCAGTATCTTAATATTTTGTTTACTATGGCTTTATTTTGTAGTTCAGTGTCAATTAAGGTACTCTTCACTATTCTTATTTGTAATAAAATTTTCTTGGTCTTCCCAAACTTTTTTCTTTCATATGAATTTCAAGAAATTGTATGTAGTTCTACAAAATCATGTAGTTAAATTGAAAAGTATTAGTTTTAGATTTACATGTCCAGGTAAATTAGCATTTGAAAACTTGTTATAGAGAATTTTATGTATATAAAATAGGGCAAATAAAGTTAAAAGTGAAAAACTATTGATTAAATGAGATGAGCCTTTTAGGAATATGTTGCTCACAAACATACCTCTTTTTAATTATTCTTCTGTGACTGTGTTCCTGACTTATTCTTTCATTTAAGTGATTGGGCAGAAAAGAGGAAAATAAGACTTTTGTGACTGAATTTGTTCTCACAAGATTTATCGATTGTCTAGACTTGCAGATTCCCTTGTTCATGGTGTTTTTAGTAATCTACCTTATCACCATGGTAGGGAATCTTGATCTGATTGCTCTCATATGGAAGGACCTCCCTCTTCACACCCCCATGTAATTACTCCTAGGCAGTTTGGCCTTTGCAGATGCATGTACTTCAAATTCTGTGACTCCCAAGATGCTTATTAATTTTTTATTCTACAACCATGTGATATCCCTCTTTGGGTACATGGTCTAATTTTATTTTATTGGTTCTGGTGCAACTACAAAATGTTCATTCTAGGAGTGATGGCCTATAACCACTATGCAGCCATATGAAACCCCTTGCTTTATCAGGTGGCAATGTCCAATATTCTCTGAACTCGCTTTATAGGGATTTCATATATTATTGGGTTTGTTATTTAGATTGACATTTTGCAGGTCCATTATTTCTACTGTGAAATTTTAAAGCGGATCAAAATATCTTGCACTGATCCAATGGTTAATACACTCCTGGTTTTGATTTTTTTGATCTTTATATAAGTTTTCACTTTTATGATCACCATAATCTCTTATAGCCAAGTCTTCTCTGCCATCCTGAAAAAGAAGTCTGAAAAGGGCAGAAGCAAAGCCTTCTCTGCATGCAGTGCCCACCTGCTCTCTGTCTCTTTCTTCTATGGCACTCTCTTCTTCATGTATGTGTTTCCTGGGTCTGGCCCAGCTGAAGATCAGGACAAAATGTACTCTTTATTTTACATGATAATAATTCCTCTACTAAATCCTTTCATTTATTGCCTGTGTAGCAAAGAGGTTATACGTGCCTTGAGAAGAATAATTAAGAAATAGTTGTTGGACAATGTTGGGCAATTTTGAAATTGTTTCTTCTTTACCTTTGCTGAAAAAAGTTTAAGTCCTGACAATTAGGAATGGCTCCACCATTTCACCAGAGGCTGATTGTCAAGGTGTTTCCAGAGCAAAGAGTGAAGGATCAAGTTTTTCATAATGTTTACTTGGATGTGGGTTCACATGAAACTTCATGTACATGGCACAAAAGTTTTCTTAACATCACTCAAACTAACTTATTTTGAAACATTGTGCTCTTTTTTTATGTGAATACGTTAGCTATTTGCCAGGAACTTCCAAAGTTACAGGTATTAATTGACAATTTTACCAAGAAATACTTCTAATTGAGACCAGAGTAAGTTACTTAGCTCATGAATGAGTTCTAACTATGACTCTGGACCTGCATGTTAATAAGGCTTTGTGGTTCTCTGCTTTACACATTAATTCCAATAGATTCATAAAGATAAAACTCTGCTTCTTGAAAGATTATATTCCTGAGAACGAATGTGCTGTTTAGTGATAAAAGTTTGGGAAAAAGTGAAAAGTCCTAAAAAAATTAATTTATGACTCAGGAAGAAAAAGGGAGCTTCAAAATTAATCACAGCTCATATTTACAAACTCCTGGATATAGTATGGTATTCAATAGTTTATAAGTTTAGGTAGTTCTGAGTATATATTTGCATGTATGAGAGGGCATTTTCAGAAATTGGCTGGCTTACTATTGCTATCAGCTTAGAAGAAATTAACCAGGAAGAAGGCAATGAACCTAAATCAGTGACAAGAAACAGGTTTGATGTTTAAAGAGGGGTGAGAAATTGTGTCAAAAAATCTTCAAACACTAATTTACTTCCAATTCAGAGATATGATGGCCATACATATATATATATATGTATTTATATATATAGATATTCCAATTTTTTTTGAATTATATATAGACATAGATGATTCAAGTCCTTTTAGTACTACTCAGGTATGCTTGTTCAGCAATTTGGTTTTTACAACATATCTACTCAGGAAAAATATTTTTACAAAATAAGAAATAATTTTAAGATGTTGAAGATTGACAATATGCCTATTGCTCTAGTATTTTTGAAACACCGAGCTTTTGTCAACTACATCACTTTAAGAAATATACTAAAAGTAATTATCCAAAGATTTAATCATATGATATGTATCTTTCATCATTTACAATTTTTTATCCTATAAATAGCATAAGAATACTTATTTGGTTTGCATGGATCTCAAGATTTATTCCCAAAGGTCCCCATTATTACAATTTCTTTAAAAAATATCCCACACGATTAAATTTATTCTCTTTAAAAGCAATCTGTACTTATAGGTATAGGCGAATTTCAATAATTTCACAGTCTTTGTGTTTAATGTTGCAAACATTATAACCTCAATCTTAGTTTTCCTTAACATTTTTATTTATTTTTTTTGGTAAAATCTCTTTCCTATAATTTACTATTGGCCTTTAAAAATAATCCTTAAATATTTATTCTTATTTTTGTAAATGTAAACATATTTATTTCTTCATGTAAATGACCCAACATTTTATTTGGAGTGCCTGTAAAAACAATTATGTGCTATTATTTTTACATTTGTTTTACTGTCATTAAAATTGTACATGGAATACATGATTTTATTGGGATATTTAAATAAAATTCCAGATATCATTATTTTACCTTGGAAATAAAGACTTAAGAATGGAGCCATAGTCTTTTCTTCCACTTTAGGGGATCCCTGAGGAATTGACACTCTGACAATCTTGCTATTTCAACTCAAGAAATGCATCGATTTGGGATGGATTAGATTCTTTCTCCGGTTTGTATGGACTAACTGCTGAACCATGATGTTCCTAAATATGTTGTACTAGTGTCAAGATTGTTTATTGTATAACCTGTATTTTATAGAATAGGGTTGCACTAAAAGTTACCATGAGTTAAACTCCCCACCAGATGCTAGATGACAAATAAAGTGTTTAAGTGGAGACTCTTCTAGACCTTGTACCTTTCCTGTGTTGATGTAATCTGAACTTACATAGTTTATATTCATTGATTGGTACTTTGGAAGCTGTATCTGTATCCAAGGGCTTTTTCTTTTTTTCTTTTTTAATCAGTAGGATCTAGATAATTGCATTGAGCCGCCAAGATTTAGCAAAAGGGATTAGTAAATAAAGAAAAGCAAAGAAAAAAAAAGAAAAGAAAAAAGCCTAGAAACAATGCTTGATTGTGACTAATAGCATTAACAAAACTGAAACTCTATCAGAGGAACATAAATATTTTAAATAGATTAATTCAGGAGAAATGAAACAAATATGCAAAATAGAAGGTGAGGCGTAAAGGTGTTTTGCTGGGAACCTAGGAAGATATATTTACTTGGGCAACCAGAAATCAGCACACTCACTGTCCAAGAGGTGGGAGGACAAGACCAGTTGACTGTAGAAATGTAAGGGTTAAATAATCAAATAATTGGGATACATATCCCACAAATAATACCTGAAATGTGGTGAGTTTTTGTTAGCCTGGAAACTCAGACTGAATGATCAAGGAAGTAATATGTTAATGTATCTGAATGGAGGGATTGTTTGTAAAGTTCATACATACTATGAACTTTGGTAAGTATTTTCCATTCTAAATAATGATGCACTACTTTTTTGCAATTGTTAAGGCAGCATCTTGAATATTGTGAGAATTTTTCTCTCAGAAAGTAAGACAAATAAGAATTAAGCAATGTGGTGACATATATGACAAACCAACAATGGGTGATCAATCCAGTTAAAATATAGGGACTTCCTTAATCCAAAAATTTGGGGGAATAATTTGGGCAGAGATCACAAGAGACACTCCATAGAGAGTTTAGGATAAATTACTGTCTTTACAGATCTTATGGATGAGAAAGAGGGCTACGTGCATGTTGGTTTATTGGATATACTGCAATTGAGCATTTTCTTAAGCCCTATATTGAGTTACAAGAAATAAATCTGAATTTTAATGGAATCAGGAACAAAACTGCACATTTAGAGACTTAAAAGCTGTAGCTCAAACAGTACTTTTGAGACCATATCATTCCAAGGTACAAATAATTTCTGTTTGCTATGCAGTTGCATGAAGATTCTGGCAAACATCAACACTAACACACAGTGGCATCCTTTGGGAATTTGGACTCACATATTAATGTGACAGTAAAAAAAGACCATTTTGAAGGGCCTATTGAAGGACCTCTAGAAGATGTTATTTTTTGTTAAGGTGTGGCCCAACTGAGAGACTTTAGGCCTTAATCCTATTACTGGAGGTTTTATGAAAAGAAAGAAATGTGGAGGAGCAGAAGTTGAAAGTCAACGGAACCAGAAGAGAAAGGAGGTTGTGTTGTGATGTGCATTGGCATGCGACAGAAAAGCCACGGACCCGAGAATCACTGGCAACCTGATCCAGAAAGCTACAGTAATCTAGGAGGAAGCATATCTTGATTTTACATTTCTCCTAGCCTCAAACCTGTGATCCAATAAGTTCCTATTGTTTAAGCCATGACAGTGCATTGTATGATATTTGTCATAGCAACTAGAAAACTAAGAAAAGCTATAAAAATGTCCAAACCTTCTAAGTTTTTTTCTTACACACATCTACATGGCCCACTTTAATTCTTAATCTGAAAAATCTCATATGCCATTCATAATTATTCAATGATTTATAGCTTGGAAATATGCACTTTATTGTAGCTTATGTAGTAACTTGCACTAAGAAGCTTAGCAACATATTGACTTGTATCTCTCACTACCCAGAAAACAGGTTTCATTAAGAACTGGAATGGGAAATTTAACACCTGATATAAACAGGCTGTGATAAGGATATGAAGAATTGATGTCCAGACTGGATGAATGTTGCCTTTCTTAGGAATATAAAGAGTAGTAAAGCAGGGACACCTTTGTGAAGATTTCTGAGATACAGAGATAGGATTGAGGGAATGAGGGATGATGTAATTGTGCAAGTTTTCAAAAGAATTGGGTTTGGGATTGCTCTTGTATGTCCTAGCAAAGAAAAACACTATTTCTCAGGGCACTATGTCAATTCATCTGTATTTGACAATGCATATTCCTAAGGTAATAACAGGCTGGATAATGTCTTCCCCTCATGGGGCTAAACTAGGGTTGACTCAAAGTGCCACCTTGCTGTAGTGGATATAGTCCCACCAACCTTGATTTTCTTAAAAGTACTCTTTTCTGAGAATGGACAAAAGAGGAAAGTCTGGTACGACTATTATTGCTACATGTCCTATGAGAGGGGGAAGATGGCTGAACCAGAGTTTTCAACTTGGGAGGTTGAGTCTGGGTTAAGACAGGTAACAATTAGACAAAAAGGAGGAAATTGTGACATATGGGAAGGAAGCATATAAATGAGTAAGAGTACCAACACTTTTCCCCTGAGAGAGCAATACTTTTAGCTATTTCTCTCAGAGGTAGCATCAAATCATGGCTAATGACAAGAGATACCTTCAGATATTTTTATTGGATTGTTTTGTTTTGTTTTGACACTGTAGAGAATTGGACTAAGGCCAAACTATAAGATATATATGATGGTTTTATTTGGATGATTTAGAAATAAGACAATAAATTTGGATGATTTAGAAATAAGACAATCATCAGCATACTGCTGATGACCCATCAGAGTCATAGTAAGCTAGAATTCTCATTTGGGTAGTATTCTGTTGAATATGTTTATCATATCAGTTCTTTGGTGGCTTTGAGAGAAGCACAACATTTGGACCTATGTGAATGTATTATGAGTGGTAATCAGCAGCTGAGACACTGTATGTCTGTATGTTATGATCCCACTCTGTTAAGGCAACCACCTGGGAATGAGGTGAGGCACATTGCACACCTGGTCATTATGTAACTCTTGCTCTTTTGACTACACTAGAGGCATTCATGGAATCAGACTGGAATCCAAAAGGGTGAATATTGGCATGATATAGAGACTATATAGTATTAGTGATTATCCTCTAGAACTTTTTTTAAAATTTTTAATTT
>PVKH010008391.1:0-19519 GCA_004027955.1 Chaetophractus vellerosus | reverse complement strand
CCAGCAGGGTCTTTGATTCTCTTGGCCTTTTAATACTCATGGTCCCAAATGCCTGCTACAACTGTGGTCATCTGGCATTCTGGCCAGGAAGGAGAAAAAGCCTCACCTCCCAGCCTAGTCAACAATTTCAAAATGATTGGACACCCCTGCCTAAAAATGAGGCAGGGAAATGTCTTTTAGCTAGGCATAGCCTTGGCTCCACTTTTTTTTTTTTTTTTTTTAAGTAAGGAAGAAGCATAAATTGGATATTAGGCAACCTATCAGTCTCTGTCACATCACAGACCATATATTGAGTCACTGACTTGTTGATAACCAGTTTTGAACTAGATATTATACTGGGTATTATCCACAAGAAGATGCCCACAGATTACTTCACAGTTAAGTGAGCATTTCATATAGGCTAGTAATATAATTAAGTGTTCTTTGGAATATTAGTGTGCAGTCTTTGATTCACTGTCTAAATGTGGATATATTTTAAAGTGTGTATATATATATATAATATATTAACCATAATAAAAGAACATAATTAGTCTAAACAAATATGCTTAAGCTAAAATTTCACATTGATTGTTGCCCCTATCAAAATAGCCACGTTAGGAAGAAGAGTTATGTAGTGCAAAAATGGCATTAACAAGGACTTTGGTGTCAGACAAATCTAAGTTTAAATCCCAGACCAATGACCTCGGACACTCTGGTTAACTGCTGGAACCTGAGGTTTTTCATTTTAAGCTTGGTTTATAATACTTAACTGGCATAATTAAAAGGATGAGAGATGATAAATGTAATATGCTTATCTAAAATCCTAGCCTTCAATAAGTTTTAACGGTGATTATTTTAACTCATAATTAACCCAATGAAGATGTCATTGCTTAAGTCATTTTTGGAATTCTGGATTGGCCTTCAGAACCTCAGTCAAATGAGCTTTCTGTTTACTGAATTTGGACAGGGTCAATTTGGTCAGTAATGGGTACAATCATATTTCTTATATATGGGCTGTAAATACTGGCAGAGTGACCTGTATGTTTGCAAGTTGTATTTGTGGATGTTGTCAACTGACTAATAGGAGAAACACATTGCAGGCTAAAAAAAAATGCTACAAAATGATGTTACTTGCTTAATTCTGTAGTAGGGTTTTCAACAAATGTCAGGTTTCCAGATTCTTATTATAGAAGGGAGAAAGAGAGTAACATTGGAGCAAATGACTCTGCCCCCAGTGCTGATCATGTAACTTTATTAATACTTTAGATCATAATATGAAATGCATAAAATGCCTTTACCACTCAAGTAAATGCATTTGTTTTTCTATCTGCTATCGCTTTAATGTTGTTTCTTTAAGGAATATTTTTTAAAAAGCAAAACCTTGAACTTACCTACATAATATGGTTCTCTTTGATCTGTGGGACAATAGGTTTTATTATGTGTCCTTCTGTAGATAACCTCCTTCTCAACGTGATCTTTAATATCTGATCAATTTGAAATGGTAAGCACTTGTTATATGTTTAAAGTTCTTGAAACATAATTTAACTTTTGATCCAAGTGACCTTTATAATTTGACAGAATTCTATAAGATATTTTTTCTGTTACAAATATAATTTTTTTCAGTTTCTTTCAGTCAAGTAAGGTTACAAATTTAATTTGAGAACTTAGGTGAGAAAGCAAATTAAAATTCAAGGAGCAATATACTGCTTTTAAATTCAGTGGAATGTATAGCCTGCATGTGTTTTTCATAATTTTTTTTAAATTGTTACTGCAGCTGGCTATTGCGTGATTACATATATACTTGGAGTTGGAGACAGGCACCTGGATAACCTTTTGCTGACTAAAACAGGTAATAAATAATGGTTACTAGCAAAAGAACATTTTATAAGCCAATGATTTCTACCCTGGGATCTTCTTATTAACAAAATAAGTTGTATAAGTGAAGGTAAATCATTGAGTTCTAAAGATCCCTTAAAATGGTAACTTCAAAGGTCATCTAGGGTGAACTCCCATCCTTTTTAAGAATCGTTTTAGTAATAAACCTACAGATGGTCATCTTGTCCTTGCTTCTGTACTTGAAATGCCTCCTCTGTTATGCATGCAGGCCAGTCTCTTACTATACTGCTCTAGTTAGAATGTTAGAATGTTCTTTGTCATACTGAACCACACTTAACTCATTTTAACTTCTTTTATTCTTCGCTTTACCCTTTAGAGTTAAAAGGAATAATCATTCTCCTACCCCTTCTATTGGATAACTCTTTAGCCACATGGCTTTATACACAATCTTTATGCAAACAGTTTCCAAATTTATAATTCCTTGCCTCAATGCTCACATATTCAACTGCTTACTTGAAATCCTAACCATATTGCCGGTTGTACAGGTTGTGTCCTTCACCTGTTCCCCACTTGGTTTCCCCATCTCAATTAATAGCAATATCATTCACCCAGTTTTTCAAGTGCCAAACCTGAGTCATTCTTAATACCGCTCTTGCCCTAACTTACACATCAAATCTATTTACTAGTTGGCATGTCTTATATACTCCTCACCTCCAAAATAAATCATGACGTCACCCTCTGCCTTCATCTCCACTGCTGTCACTCCAGTTGAAGCCACTGACATCTCTTGCCTAAACAATTTGAATACAATCTGGACTCTTTACTATTGCTGTCCCAGCTGCCTACTTTGGTCGTCCTCTGAAAAAAAAATAAAACCATTTCTGCTTCAGGGAGGTGCCCTTGTTTCCTCTTCTGGGAAAGTTCTTTCCTAAGATTTTTGCAAGGCTAACTGTTGATTAAGTCTAAGTGCTAATGGTATCTCCTTAGAGAAGCTCTAACATTTCAACCTAAAATAACATATACTACCCTCCCCATTACTCATTATTTTTCATTATAGCACTTATCTCTAGTTGAAATCATCCCTTTTATTTAGTTCAACAATTATTTACTGGGGACCAACTATGTCCCAGGTACTGTTCTAGATGCTGGAGATACCAAAGGGAATAGAACAGACAAAACTTTGCCATTATGGAGCTTGTTGATTTCTTATAATCATCCCCATTCATAATGCGAGTTCCCTAAGAGCAGGAACCTCGTTCGTGCAGTTTACCAACATTCCTCCAGAGCCCTGAACAGTGCATAAAGTGTTCAGTAGGTTAGTGTTGAAGTAATGAATGAGTGAATAAGTATTTCTGCTCTTCTCTGTAGCCTTTTCTTCTCTGGGTTAAATCCAAGTTTCTTCATGCCTTCCACAGAAAATTGAATTTTAAAATTACTCTTTAAACTGATTACTCAAGTAAGAACAGTGTTTGCTTTGTTAGTTTTCTTTCAAATTGTGATACCCAGAATTTAACATAATATATTTATTAAGTGTAGTCTAATTGTTAATATAATATCCCTATTAAATCATATAACCTGCAATTTTATATCTTTGAATTTAAATTATACAAAAGTGAAAAAAAATCTGGTGGAATTTGCATGTGTCAACTACTTCTGTCATGGCCAGGTAAATCCCTTTAATATCTAGGACCCAAGGGTTGTAACCAGATTGTCATGGAGGTACTTGACTAATTTGCTAATGTAACAAAGGATATTTATAAAATAGTAGTGTGTGTTTGGAGAGAACTGTAATTTGGAAGACGTTTTCCTATGTTGTTTTCTAATATTGGCTTTCCTTTTGGTTGAATTTTCTAGCCACAAGAATCAAGTTGCCAAAGTGATTCCATTTGTTCTATATTGTAATCATTTTATAGTCACTAAAATACTTTGATGTATTTATTGACCAGTGTCATATCTGTAATACACTCACAGATCTTATTTGTCTCATCTTTGAGAAATTGATAAATAATAGTCCTTTTGCTTTTAGACTTGGAGAATAGCTTTCTCCTGTGTGTTGATGGGAGTATTTTAAGAATAAGATTTTTTTTGGCCCAGATCTCAATTACTTGTTTTATGAAAACTTCAGTCATAAAATTTCAGAAACAAGCTTTAAGATTCTTATTACCACTTTCCACTAGAGGGTGCTCCAGATTTCCCTTTAAAAACCAAAAACTTAAAATGTGTTGCCTGTTAGGTAAGAGGCACCTTATTTTTCTTTTGAAATAGCATTTCTTTGAGTTATTTTTTCCTAAACTCCATAATTATTTCATTTTGTTAGCATTTTAAGTCTTCCTCACAAGGATAAGTCTTTTCAGGTTTAGTTTGAATGAAACTAGATTTATATAAAGACTGGTTATATCAAGATATTATAATGTATTCCTCAACTTCTAAAAAAAATTATGATTACTTTTAAAGCGTGTCTTTCATCTTTCACTGGCAATCCATATTTCAAACCACTCTCAAGTTTTATTACTTATATGCTGTAAATAGACTTTGCACAGCTTAGACTATTATATATTTAAACTGATTTTCAAATGTAGTTCATTGCAGGAAATATATTTCAGTACTCTTGAGTAAAAATGCCTCAGATATCACAAAGCATCTTCCATTGAATATTATGAGGTCATTCTACCTTTAGCACAGATGGTACCATATTGAAAATTCAGAACTTTGGATTCTCTTACATAACTGTCCAAGCTTACAGAGATTGATGAAACATTTTCCATATGTTAAATAACATGTCTCTCATTCTTCAAAATAAAGCACCTTTTGTTTTCTGTTCTTATTTCCCAGTTTGGGCAGGTTTAGAATCAATAGCTGATTTGGATGAAAGTGGTTTTGAATTGTAGTTAGAGTTCCCCTGGTGTCCTCATTGTCCAGTTCAGTTCTGTGATTGATGGGGGAGAGAGGAAGGAGACATTCAGATTTCATTTCACTATGTCCCTGAGAAACTGCTGTAAATTTAGATGACACAGAAAAGGACCAGACTAAGAACTCCAGGACTAAGTGAAGGAAAATGCATCACTGCGTGTAGAGAATTTCAGTCTATACAAGAGTAATGTGTAAAAATACAAATATGAGTCTCAATCACTGATTTTTGCCCATGCTTTATTTGGTTTTGGATACATTTAGAATTGTTGAAGTTTCTTCAGCTGTGCAGCAGAGGGCACTGTGTATCCACCACAAATGTAAAAGTCTGGAAGTTCCTTTGTGAGCATATTATCATGTAGTTAATTATAGCATTGTTTTCTTGAAGCAGCTTTGGGGCAAATGATGTTTCCTTTGTTAATGCGTTAATTGAGCAGGAAGTCACAAAATTTAAACTGTGGCCCTGGATTGGGGAAAATGTGAATTTTTTTTTCTCAGAGTGTCCTTAGAGAAACTTTTCAGAAGTTTATTCAGGATAATCAATTGTGGTAGGACTAATAAGAAACATGGTGTAAGTTTATCCTACTCTTTGGAAGAAGGTTTGTTTTTCATTTTTATTCTTGCAAACTTGAGAGGAAAGTATAACTGAAAAGCATGTTCTTTGCTCATGGTATACAAACTTTATAATAATATATAAATCACTGATTTATAACAAAATATAAATCACTGATGAACTTATCTGTACTAAATGGAAAGTTATGGCCCTTCTTAATCTTGAGTTATCCATTTGTATAGTGAGAGGAAAGCTTTTCTGATTTTCTTAGCACATAGTATATAATAAATACCCTTTGAGCTTTTTGTCAGCAAGCTCATAGTAAAGAAAAATAATCAGTCTTCAGCTTTATGTGATGTTTATTCACATCCTTGTATTAATTCTGTGGAAGTGTCTCACATAGCAGTCAATATGTCACCTTCTAAAGTCAAACTATTTAGGCTTAAATTTGCCCCTCCGCCATTGGAAACCTTGAGCAAACTACCTGATATCTGTGACTCTGTCTCTACTTCTGAATGTGTAAATAAAAACAGAACCTCTTTTTTGGTGGTGTTGAGGGTTGCCCAACACATAAACATTCCTTAAGGGTCAGCTATTATGTTTTTGTTTGTTTACCACCATGAGGTGAGATTGCCTTATATAGCTGTTATTTGGAATCATAATTTTCAAGATACGAACATTTCAAAAATTCCTTTATGCCAATCCTCAAATCCAACTCCTTTAATTTACCACCTTCTCTCAATTCTCCTTTGAGTGGCTCTTCATTTTAATAGTATAGAAAGATTTACAGAAGAGAAATTGTCAATTTGATCATTCATTCACCTAAATGGCTTGATAAAACACATTGCTGAGCCTCAGCTTTTGAGTTTAACTCATTAGATATGGTAGGGGGCTGAGAGTTTGGTTTTATAGCAAAGAAGACTATCCATAATTATTATTTTTTACCCATAATTTTTAAAAAAGATTTTTAAATATTCTTCTCTGTATTAGTCAAGGTTCTCTAGGGGAACAGAACCAACAGAAGATAACTATAAATATGAGATTTATAAACATTAGTGTGGGGATGCAAGAGTTCAAATTCCGTAAGACAGGCTGCAAGCCAGGAACTCCAAGGAAGGTTTTGATGAATTTCTAGAAGCTAGCTATCTGAAGTAGAGATAGAAACTCTCTCTCCTGACTGCTATCACTTCTTCTTTTAAGGTCTTCAGCTGACTGGATGAGATGTCTCAAACTGCAGTTGCCTCAGTTAATTGTAGACGTGATCAGCCATAGATTCAATCAAATTACTGATGATTTAAGTCCACAAAATGTCCTCACAGTAACAGCTAGGCCAGGGCTTGCTTGACGAAATAACTAGGCACCGCTACCTGGCCAAGTTGACACATGAACCTAACCAACACATCCTCCTTTTAAAACCTATTTTGAGGCTTGATTCTCTTCTTATACAAGTATCATAATAGATTGAAAGAAGAAATTGAGTAGGATCTTCAAAATGTAGATTGTGAATTGTAGGAAACAGCAGAAGAGAGTTAAGTAGAAGGGGAGAATACAGAAGTGTGAAAAAGGGAGAGCACAATTTTGAGATTGGCCACGGTTATTCAGTAAACAAAATGGAAATTTAAGAAGCTCTACTGTTAAATATTAATTTCAGTAATCTGTTTTTTTTAATCCAAGAACTGCAATTATCTTGAACTTACAACTTTAAAAATAACGTCATGCCATTTACACAAATAATAGTAACATTTCATTAGCACCTCTTATTCCCTGTGTATTGCAAGTCTGGGACAAGACAAGATAATTAGAGTCAAAAGAGTCGATTTGTTTTATGTACATTAGCTCTTGACTGTTTAAGGTGATAGATTTGAATAAGACCAAACTCCCTAAACTTAAACTTTTTTAAATTTCATGAATGCATATTTTAAACCCTTATTAGTTTCATTTATAGAATTTAACTTTTAAAAAGCCATTTCCTTTGGTATTTATGTAGATAAATTTTCTAAAAGCCTTAATATCCTCTTTTCAAAATACATGGCTTTTGAACTTGCAAAGCATAATACTGATTTCATTGTTAGATTCTGAATTTCTTTCTGCCTTATAATTAAGCCATAACCCTAGGCTTTGAAAGTCTTCTTAAGAATGATGCATGGCTGACATCTGGATTCCAATAATGCCTGTAATGAAACGAAGGAAACTAGGGCTAGGTTTCCTATTAAAAACATGGAACCTATTAAATAAACCAGGTATTATAGCTGATTCCATTTGATTAACAAAGCATACTTTGTTAATGCCGGGAGTTTTGTCAAAGATTCAGATTGGTGATCTGTTAAAAAACTGAATATCATTAGGAACTATATTGGTAGCAAAATAATGCATTTAAATAATTAAATGAAACCACTGAAGGTATATCTGTAACTTTAATATTGTGAGCCTCTCATATTTCTAAACCACTTCAGTGTGGAATGGTGTGTGTCTAATAAGGTAGAAAATAAACGAAAACTCTACCATAGGAATAAATTATCAAATTCCTTACTATAAAAATGGTTCCTGACTTATTTTGAATCACAGACTTTCCTTGAGAATCTAGTGAAGCCTGTAGATCTCCCAAAAAATCAATTTTATTATGTATAGAGACCACTGAAGCCAAATTTTTTGGGTTCTTTTCATGATGTCTACATTAAGAATTAGTAATCTGAAAAGCTATTTTTCAGTCATCAGTGATCCATGAGCCTCTTTTAAATAGGAAAGAAAAACTGTGTTGACGTATTAAGTGTTGTAGTTCTGTATGTACAATATAGAACCTTTTTGTGCCTTTCTACACTTACATCACTGTAAAATGAAAACAGATATTTAAATTAAATCAGTGTTACAAACTAGTAGAATTTAACATCATTAACATGACAGATGATGTAATATTGAAACTAAATTGCCACTTGCAGCATGAATATGGAACAGATTATAGTGTGACTGCTTTTACTCACTCATGACATGTGAAGAGTTTTATACTACTAATTGAACTGCTTTAAAACCTCCATGTATTTGTTCAGGAGCCTATCGTATAATTGTAACATGTACCTATGTACCTCCATTCTGTTCGTGTCAGTCTGCAACAAATAGTATTGCTATTTGATAACAAGCCAGTCAAAAACCCTGAAATAACAGGGCAGTACTTGTTTGTAAGGTGGCACCCAGATAATTCAGAATCTATTAATTTTATTATAGATCCTGATGGAAAATAAGGCAATTTTAAAAACAAAATAGGTTCTCATAAGAACTGGGCTTCTAGAAGAAACAATTTTGGCATTGCTATTAAAGGTTGTGTAGGCTGTAAATGCAGAATTGAGCTACCATTGGTTAAATAAGTGCGTAATAGACACACTGAGTAATTCTGTACTGCTAGATATTTTCCTAGGTTTCAAGGCTATAGCAGAGATAAATAAAAAGCAATAATGATTCTTTAAAAGTTTGTGTGCAGATGGACAAATTCTTAAAAAGAACACACAAACTACTGGCACAAGAATAAATAGAAGATCTCTATAGACCAGAGATTGAATCAGTCATCAAAAACTTCTGAAGAAAGAAAAGATGAGGACCAGAGGACTTCCCTAGTGAATTCTGAGTCTTTTATTATGTTCTTAAATTGGTCCACCCTTGTGGGTGTGGACCCTTTGCAACTAGGATCTTAAGATGTGACCTATTCATACAGGGTGGGTCTTAATCCTCTTACTAGAGTCCTTTATAAAGAGAACTAAACAGCCTACACACAGGAAAAAAGCCACAGATAGGCCAGGAAAGACTAGCAGAGCTGCCAATTTATCCTGCCATGTGAGAGAGGACTCCAAAAATGCCTGCAGCCGCTGAAAGAGAAACCCCGAGACGCTGAGTGGTAGGCTGAAGGCTGGAATTAGTGAAGCAGCTTGAAGCTGAAGTGGTGAATCCCAGAGGAGAGGAGAGAGGTGAGCCATATGCCTGATCACCCAGAGCTGAGCTGAGGGAGAAACTAAGACTGGAGGAGAAGGCAAAGACCTGCCATTTTTGCCTTGCCATGTGGTAGAAGTCCAGGGTCGCCAGGAGCTAACCTTTGGTGAGACAGCATCTCCAGCGATGCCTTAATTTGGACATTTTCACAGCCTCAGAATTGTAAGCTTTGTATGTAATTCCCAACCTATTACTGGTATTTTGCATTGGCAGCCTTTAGCAAACTAAAATATTTACCAAACAGTCCAAGAATAATTAAGACCAATCCTACTCAAACTCATCCAAAACACTGAAGAGGAGGGAACATTCTTTAACTCATTGCCCTCATACCAAAGCCAGATAAAGATACTATAAGGAAAAAAAAATTAGAAGAATATCCCTTATGCATATAGACATAAAAATATTCAACATAATACTAGTAAATTGAATCCAACAGTACATTAAAAGAATTGTAATGACCAAGTAGGATTTATCCTAGGTATGCAAGGGTGGTTCAACATAAGAAAATCAATTAATGTACTACACCACATAAATAGATAGAAGGGAAAACATCATATGATCATCACAACTGATCAGAAGGCATTTGACAAAATCCAGCACCTTATCTTGATAAAAACACTCAGCAAACTAGGAACAGAAGGAAACTTCCTCAATATGATAAAGGGCATCTGTGAAAAATCCACAACTAACATCATACTCAATGGTGAAAGACTGACAGCCTTCCCTCCAAGACAAGGATGTCTACTGTCAGGATTGTTATTCAACATCGAAATTGGAAAGGAAGAAGAACTTTCCCTATTATAAATGACATGAATGATCCTATGTATAGAAAATCCTGGAAAACCACAACTACTAGAGCTAATAAATACAGCAAATTGGTGGAGTCCAAGATCAATAAAAAAAAAAAAATCAGTGTTTCTACACGCTAGTAATGAACAATCAGAAGAGAAAATCAAGGAATAAATTTAACCAAGGATTTCAAGCATTTACACAGCAAAAACTTTAAAAACATTACTGAAAGAAACCAAAGAAGGCCTAAATGAATAGAAGGACATTCCGTGTTTATGGATTGGAAGACTAATGTTAAGATACCAGTTCTACTTAAAGCAGTTTACTGATTCAATGCAATCCCAGTCAAAATTCCAACAACCTTTGCAGAAATGGAAAAGCTAATCATCAAAATTTATATGGAAGAGTAAGGGACCTCAAATGGCCAAAGCCATCTTGAAAAAGAACAAAGCTGGAGGAGGACTCACACTTATAAATTTTAAAACTTACTACAAAGCTACAGTAATCAAAACAGCCCAAGAACAGACACACAGACTAATGGAATTGAATTGAGAGTTCAGAGATAAACGCTCACATCTATGACCAATTGATTTTTGATTAGGATGCCAAGTCCAGCTCAATGGAGAAAGAAGTTTCCTCAACAAGTGGTGCTGTGAAAACTGGAGAGTCATATGCAAAAGAATGAAGGTAGATCTCTATCTTATACCATATACAAAATCTACATAAAGTAGATAGATTAAAGACCTAAATATAAGAACCAGAACTAGATTGAACAACTGAAGTTGAAGAGGCAGAATATGAGATAGAGAAAAGATTGGGGAAATTTGAGCAGGGGCTCAGGGAAATGAATGATAGCACGAAGCATACCAAAAATAAAACTAAATCTATGGACTGTAGGAAATAGTGATATATTATTCTTCCATCAATAGTGGTAAAAATAAAGGACATAGACCAAGTGAAAGAAGTTAAACACAAAGTGCTATATATATTGTTTTACTCCACCTACACAAAATGTAAATACCAATAAATTTATAGAGATGGAAATAGATCATCACTCATATATGGGAGGGAAAGGATAGAGGGATTGAAAGGTGACTATTAAGATGTAGGGATTTTTTTGAGGAAATGAAAATGTTCTAATATTTCAGTGATGAATGCACAATTCTGTGATTATACCAAAAGGCACTGATTGTACACTTTAGATAGATTGTATGGTTTATTGAATATGTTTCGATGAGACTGATTTTTTTTCTTTTTTTTTTTGAAGAACCAAAACTCAAACTCGTAGAAGAAAACTTAGGGAAGCATCTTCAGGATCTTTTAGGCAATGGTTTCATGGACTTTTTACCATAAACATGAGCAATAAAGAAATAAATAAATGAGACTTTATCAAAATTAAAAACTTTTGTGCATCATAGGACTTCATCATGCAAGTAAAAAAAACAACCTATAAAATGGGAGTAAATATTTGGAAACCACTTAGCTGATAAGGGTTTAATATCCAGAGTATATAAAGAAATCCTTCAACTCAACAAAGAGAAACATCCCGATAAAAAATTGGGCAGAAGACTCAAATAGACATCTCTCCAAAGATGACATACAGATGTCCAAAAAGCACATGAGAAGATGCTCAACCTCATTAGCCATCGGGGAAATGCAAATAAAAACCACAATGAGATACCATTTCACACCCACTGGACTACCTACTATTAAAAACAGAAAATAAGTATTGAGGAGCATGTGGAGGAACAGAAACACTCTTTCATTGTTGGCAGGAATATAAAATAGTGCAACCGCTATGGAAGACAAGTTGGTGGTTCCTCAGAAAATTAAGTATACAATTACCAATGACCTGACAACCTTGCTTCAAGGTATACATATAAAAGAATGGAAAGCGGGGACTCAAACACATTTTTGTACAACAGTGTTCATAGTAGCGTTATTCACAGGTGCCCAAAGATGGCAGCAACCCAAGTGTCCTTCAGTGGATGACTGGATAAGCAAAACGTGGTATATACATAATAGTGTGATATTATTCAGCTGTAGAAAGGAAGTTCCGATACATGCTATAACATGGATGAACCTCTAATACATCATGTTGAGTGAAATAAGCCAGGCATAAAAAGGACATATAGTGTATGATCTCACTGACAGGAAATAATTAGAATAAGCAAATTCACAGAGTCAGAAGCTGGAAATGGGAGTAGGGAAAAGGGAATAGGGAATTAATACTTAAAGTGGTACAGAGTTTCTCTTTGGGGTGATGGAAGAGTTTTGGTAATGGATGCTGATGGTAATGGATATAGCAAAACATTGTGAATGGAATTACCACCACTGAATTATATATTTGAGTAAAAGGGGGGAGATTTTAGGTTGTAAATATGTTGAATAGAATAAAATTTTAAAGAATAGTACTCTATAACACAGTGAACCCTAATGTGAACTATGGTCTATAGTTAGTAGTACAATTGTAATAATATTGTTTCATCAGTTGTAACAAAGCTACCACATTAACTTGTGCAGTGTAAATAACAGAGAAAACTGTGGGGATGGGGAGTATAAGGGACTATTTTCTGCATGATTTTTCTGTATACAGAAAATGTTTCTTTAAAAAATGTAAATATCACTCACCCAGCCCCCAAAAAAGTTTGAGTGGGGGAGAACGGTAAGTAAGTAAATTCAATATATGGTTTGCTAAGGAGTTTGATAGATATAAATGAGGTAGGAACCTCATAAGTTCTTACTGGTTTAGGTAGCCCGAGTGTGAGTTAGGAGAACCATTTAGCTAAGCTTCTATTAATTTTGCTATATTTCTTGGATTAAAGACCATGTAGCAGTTTGGTATTGTTTGTGAATTCCAAAAATAGATGTTGGACTGGGTTCGTAAACTGGTCTGTTCCTCTGAGCATATTAGATTGTATTAGATTCAGAGGTTTCACTTTTACTTGATTAAATTACGATTAAGGCTTTGATTGGGCCATGTCAGTAGGACGTTGGGTTCCTGCCCCCTTGGTGGGCAGGGACTCACAGATAAAACAACATGGCAGAGGAAAGAGTTTAAGTTTTGAAGCTAGAGCTCTGGGAAGTAAATACACAAGAGAAGAACAATAGAGACAGCTCGGTAGACATGGCAGAGGCCCGGGGAAGAAAATGAGCCTGATTGTCTACAGCTGACCTTGTGAAGAAAGCAGAGCAGCTGAGCCCAGAAAAAAACAAGTCCCAGGCAGGAAGACAAGCCTTATGCTAACCTACAGCTGAGAATGGAAGGAGCTGGGACCACGAAGCCTTAGGAAGAAGAGGAAGGTTGAACCCTCGCAGAGACCAGCAGCCATCTTGCTGCAAGACATGGCAACAGACTTTGGTCAGGGAAGTAATTTAAGCTTTATGGCCCTATGACTGTAAGTTTCTACCCCAAATAAATACCCTTTATAAATTTCAACAGATTTTTGGTACTTTGCATCAGCACCCCTTTTAGCTAATACAGAACATTTTTCACTTCTCTGTAGGTTCCTATCTATAATTATTATTCTTTCTCATCTCAGCTCCCCCCATTTGTCACTTACTATACTAGATATATCTAATTTTTAAAAAAATAATTTCTTATGAGACATTGACCAGTTCTTGAATTTGAACAGGAGCGTTTTTCAACTGGTGTGAGTTTTAAAGAAAGAAATAGACAAGAAAATGATTTAGATCAACGGAGAACTGGTTTTCTGTAGATCAGTTACTTATTCTACAGCTAAATGATAGTAGATGTTAAACCTTCGGATTGTCATAATGAATATTCATACATAAACTTATTTCTATTTATATATAAAGTCCATTTTCCAATTTGGTACAACTTCTGTCAATTCCAGATAATTTACAGTGTAGTTTTCTTTACAGTTCTATAAAAATTCTTGAATTTAATATCATTATTTGCTAAAATTCAGATTTTTTTTTGTTGCTTGGCCTTTGCACATTTGAAGCTTCTCCTTATTTTCAAAGTTATATATACTTTCCAACTTAATGTGTTGTTCAGTTTTTCCTTGAGAAGGATGCCAGATACTTGTAAAAAAGTGAGGTTGCTTATCCTTATTTATTTTACTAATTTCTAGCAGTTGTCCTCTCAGGTATAATGTTTATGTAAATATCAATTTATTAAAAATAGCCTTAAAGTGATATTTATTTTGGAACAAAGCTCAGAATTAATTTTTTTAAATACTACTGCTGCTGCTACTACTACTACTAGAAGATTACCTGGTACTATCTTAAGTATTAGATATATTATCCCTTTTAATTCCAACTTACGAGTTTAGTTACCAATATTAAACTTTTTAGTTTAGGAAGTGAGGTGTAGAGAGGCTGAGCAACTTTGTCAAGGTCAGATACCTGATGAAATGAGACATGAAGGTGTCCATTGTTCTCTAAGCCATACTTCTGCTTCATAATGCTTGTCAGTGCACACTGTTAATCTGGGACCTCGAGGCCTTACAACCATAGTCAGTTATGTGCTAACATTGTTTTTTTCTTTACAGTTGTGGCCTAATGATGGAGTATAAAGTTCACAGATAATAATCATAATGCTCAGAGTTAGAGGTAGACAGAAGGTATGAGCAACATCTTAATGGATAGTCAATGCATAATAACAACAACAGTACTTTTCAGGATGGTAGAAGTGTCCCAAAACTCAAAACACTTCTCAGGAAGGAAAAGTTTTTGGTTGTTGGCCTTGAGAGAAAGAATATAAGCTTCCCAAATACAAAATGGAGAATGGGTTTCCACATAAAACAAATCATAATGTATTACAAGACAAACAAGAGTAGGCAGATTTTACTAGGGAGATTTTTGGTTGCCTTTTTAAATAAATCCGTTCCTTCATTTAACAGTGAGTGCCTAATTTACACCCGAAACTTTTCTGGAGCTTGGGATAAAGTAGTATACAAAACTGACAAATTCCTTTCTTGGTGAAGCTCAGATTGTAGGATCCTTGAGGTGTCTTGCTGTGTTATAATATATCTCTACTATATACCTGCATGTAAATCATAAGGTGCTTTATGATTTCTGTGGCTAATCCTTCTATAAAATGAAATATCACACTTTCACACATCTGTTCTATGAATTTAGATAACAATGATATGGCTTCTCTTGGTACTGTACACAGCTGCATTCAGCTCTTGGCAAACAAAAATATTGGGCTTGGTTTCCTAGTCTTCTACTAGTGAGTGGCACAGATAAGTTGAAAATGGTTCAGTTGATGCTAAAAATGTAATTTGAAATTTGGGAGATTATTTTTTTTTTGAATAATGATAAGTTAATGGAAGATTTAGTGTAAGGGATTTAAAATTAATGGTCTTCCACTACGTGAGGTTAGGTTACATTTAACCTGAGAAATTTGCTACAAGGTACTAATTTCTACTAATACTTTAAAAAGTGGTCCAGTCTTTGGCTGTCTTTGATTCTGCAGATCTAGAAAGAGGATTTAAATTTTTAAATTAATATTGCTATGGAATGCTTTTATGCATAGCTTTGTCTGAATGGAAGTAAGTTAAAATGAACTAAAATATGCTCTGAAGGCCGCTCCCAAGTCTGAAGTTAGAGAATCAAGCATTTTAATAGGCTTCATCATGAACTAATACTCTTTATGAAGAGTCACTGCTTATAAACCTATTGTATGACATATATCCTCCCTAGTTATTTTTCTAAGATAATTTGGAAACAAATGAGTTTCTTGTCAACCTATAGGCAAACTCTTCCACATAGACTTTGGATATATTTTGGGTCGTGATCCGAAGCCTCTTCCTCCTCCAATGAAGCTGAATAAAGAAATGGTAGAAGGCATGGGGGGCACACAGAGTGAGCAGTACCAAGAATTCCGTAAACAGTGTTACACGGCTTTTCTCCACCTTCGAAGGTAAGTTGACTTGTTTGATATAGAGAGGTTTGGTAAATTTACTTCACAGAGAAAGAGGAGTTTCCAAATGTTTGCATTCTTTAGCATTACTCTTTTGAATGACATAGGCAACAATATTTTCTTAAGTATATTTGATATCTATTTTGATAAAGAGTCTGATATCAAAGGAAAAAGACAAAACTTTTTGCTTTTCCACTAATTATCTGATTGCTCAATACCACCAAATGGGAGGCAGCATTGTACAACATTGGGTAAAGACATAGGCTTCAAAATCAGTGGATTGACATCATTTTACTAAGTGGTTTCTGTGTACTCTGAAAGTACTGGGATAGAGCAAAGATTAAGAAACTTCATACTCTCCCAGTCCCCCTGAAACCAGTTTTGGAGCATTATACTCACAACACTAAGTTCTTTTCCTTCTCCCTGGCTGACTTCCCACTTCTTCAAAGAATGAGCACTTTAACTTATTTAAAGTGATATTAACTCAATTGTTTTTACTTTTCAGCACTTTTTCAGTTTTAGTTGCACTTCAGCAGGGAGAGGAGGGAACATTCAAAAGTTTTGTTTAAGACTGACCAGCAGTGTATCCTTAAGGAAAAAAAAATACATTAAAATATTTATTAAATTCAGGACACAGCTCTGATCCTGAATGTCTGATCATTTGACCTATGACTATTTGCAGGCTAACTAAACAAAATGAATATTGGTAGACCAGTAGGAAATTCCAGCCCAGGTAACTTATATGCCTTTTCTTCCAGGTAAAGAAAACAGCCAGTAGGCAGTGAGTTACCTGTGCACATGGGCTTCGTCTCATTTGTCTTTGTAACCTCAGTACGTCCTGTACTATTTGGTCCTGTAGTTTTTGGTTAGTATTTGGAACTTAGACTTTCCATGTATGTTTTATTGAATGAGAACCGTCAATATTTGTATGAGAACTCCCAGAGTTTCTGACTTAGTAGGTCTAAGGTAAAGCAAGTTCTCAGGTAATGTTGATGCTTCTGGTCCCAAGGGAACCACTGACCTATATTAATCAGTTTCATCTTTGTAATGACTAAATAGGCCTTCATTGTTAACTCAATTTCTACCATGTGTCACAAACCCTTAAATATGCATTTTACAGAGGGTTACATTATTTTTTGGGGGTAGCAGAATGGCTCAGTTTTACTTTCTAGAAATGCTTAAAAGAATAATGAAAAGAACAGTGCTTTTTCGATTTGTCTGGTGATGCAGAAGCACTTTCAGAGAGATGAGAATTCTACTTTAATATCTGGGGATTTTATTTTAAAATACTCAAAGCCTCTAGAAAACTAGAGGGGCAGTGGAGATTTCAGTGAGGAGGCAGACAAGAGGATATGAAAAGATAGCTTAGAGAAATGTCAAAGGTGCTCTGTCTTAATGAAAGTAGAAGGACGACAATATGCTTTATAAACTAAGGGATTAGTTGCAATTCAGTAGATTGAGAAAACAGACAGTTTGTTAATGGAGAGCCAAAGTTAACTTTCCTTACTACAGAGAGAAATACACACACACACACAAAAGGATTAATTTAAATAATTTTATGCTGAGTCTTTATGGAAATTGTTTTTTAATTTTTAAAAATTTCACTGTATTTCATTTAAGATCAGCTGGACCTTAATATTTTGGCCAACATTAATTTTTTTAATGTTGTCTATTAAAATATGGTTCAGTTAAGTAAAAATTGCCTGTAGGATGTAAGAATTAATCTGATACTCAAAAACTTGTTTGAAACAAAGGGCTTTTCCCCTACTTTTTATTGAGTTTTGACCAAATACCTTCTTTTCATGTTTTGTTGTTGTTGTTGTTCATTGCTAATCAGTTTCTTTAACAAGAAATCCTTGAATATCACCCTCATTGATACTTTAAGTCCTGTCATCCTACCACCATATATAATCTGCCTCACTTTTATTTTTTCCCACCAGATTTTATGGTCCAAACTGTAATCACCCTTTTTGTCCCCTCCCATAAAACTTTCTCCTTAAGCATTTTCTTCCAGTCTTATAACCTTATTTGTCTAAATTTGGTCAGAACTCTGTCATGCCTACAGCGCAACAGCTGTATATTATTGAAGACAATCCCTAGAAATGATGTGGTGTCTCCTTTTAAATCAATGTTTCTCAGCCAGGGGCCATTTAACACTCTTACCTCCCCCAAGGATACATCAGGCAATGTTAGAGACCTCTTTGGTTGTCACAGATGAGTGCTACTGGCATTTAGTATGTAGAAGTCAGGGGATTCTCCTAAACATTGTATTATTGCCCTGTTTATCCATTCTCCTTCACAGCTAAACCACTTTAAAAACTTCTCTTCTTATTGACCCATTTACTTGCTGTATTAGTTAGCCAAAGGGATGCTGATGCAAAGTACCAGAAGTCTGTTGACTTTTATAAAGGATATTTATTTGGGGTAAAAGCTTACAGTTAACAAGGCCCTGAAGAGTCAAACTCAAGTTTACTTCCTCACCCAAAGTCTGTTGCCACTTGTTGAAGCAAGATGGCGGATGACCTCTGAGAGGGTTCAGCCTTCCTCTTCCTCTTAAGGCTTTGTGATCCCAACTCCTTCTGATCTCAGCTGTAGGCTGGGATAGGTCTCGTCTCTCTTCCTGGGGCCTCTGCCGTGTCTTTGGAGCTGTCTCTCTTCCTTTGTGTATCTTCTCTGTGTATCTACTTCTGAATAAGAGGGGGCAGGGACCCTATCCTGTATGCCCTAATGATATGGTTAAATCAAACCCTTAATCTTGATTTTAAGTAAACATAAAGCCTTTTTTTGTTTTGTTTTAATATGAGAATCTTTAAAAAAAATATTTATTTTATTTACTTTATCCATTTTAACCCTCCCCCCACCCCAGTTTTGCTGTTTCGTGTCTTATTTTCTGGGCAATTCTCCATTTCTGTTTCCTCCCCTCTCTCTTCTCATCCTTCTTCTCCTGTCTTCACTGAGAATCAATCCTGGGGACCTCCGATGTGGGAGAGAGGGGTCCTCTCACCTGCACCACCTCAGTTCCTGGTTTTTTGGCACATCTCATCTTGGCTCTCCCTTGTTTCTCTCTCCTATTATGTCATCATCTTGCTGTGTGGCTCGGCGGGGCCTGGCGGTCCAAACGCCCTCTATATTTTTCTTTTAATTTACTGGGAGGTCCTGGGGATTGAACCCAGGTCCCTCCATATGGAAGACAGATGCACAACCATTTGAGCCACATCCACCCCAACGTAAAGCCTTTAGATTTAAATCAATCAAAGTGTATCATGCCCAGAGAAACAGACCAGTTTATAAACATAATATCTTTTTGGAATTGGTAAATAATATCAAACTGCTATACTTGCCTCTCTCTCTTCCGTTTTTTCAAATAACACTTCTTTTCCTACTCTGCTATTGAAACTTATTTTATCAAGATAAAGTTACCTAGGGCCCGGCTAGATAGCTCAGTGGATAAAGAGCTCGCCGGTGTACCACATGGGAGGCCCCGGGTTCGGTTCCCGGGGACCTCTCCGAGCGGGCAGACCGCCTTGAGAAAGGCAAGCCGCCGTGGGCGGGGCAGAGCCGCCGTGGGCAAGGCAAAAAGCCGCCAC
>PVKH010008390.1:8287-19624 GCA_004027955.1 Chaetophractus vellerosus | reverse complement strand
TCTTCTGGGTTCCATTTCAGCTTCTCGCTTCCTGTGGCTTTTCCTTCTCTCTCTGTATGGATTTCATTCTCTTATAAAGGACTCCAGTTATAGGATTAAGATTGGGGTGGGACACACCTTAACTGAAGTAACCTCATCAAAAGGTCCTACATCCAATGGGTTTATACCCACAAGAAAAGTTTAAGTTGAAGAATATGTTTTTCTGCGGTAAATACAGCTGCAAACTACCACACTTAACTTTGGAGCTGTCATTACCCAAAACTTCTGCTTGCTGAAATCCCACCCATTCTTATATCCAACTGAACTTCAACTAAAAACATTTTCTTGATTATCCAAGGTGAAAATCACCTCTTTCTTCTCTGTGTTTTCATTATGTTTGTAACTGTTATATCGTGTATCATATTCTGCTTCACATTGAGTTATTTTTTTAATATTTTAGGTCTCATACAAAATTAATTTTCCCTATTTACCTCCAAAAATTGTCTTGCACATAATATTACTTAACTATTTGTTCCTTGACTCTTAGGATATGAAATGATTTAATGCAATTCATTTTAGTCTTTCTGCAGGTAACTGAAGGTAAAGTTATTTACTTTAGAGTGAAAAGTAAAGACAATGAATAGTATGTAATGGGATATGAACTACATATATTTCTCACACATATATAGCATTTTGTGTCCTTGGACAAAATCCTAATCCACATATGGTCCTGAGTAGCAGAAAATAATCTGTCATTCTACTCTCTTCTTTACTTGCATGATTGAAATGCATGGGGACAGTCTTGAAAGTCTCATGTTTTTCTTTGATATCCCCAGGCTGGCATGATTTTCTTTTCATCCTCATGTCAGTAAGTATAGGGAAACACAATCAGTCAGGTCAGTAAGGAAGGGATATGATAAGTGTCAGCTGAGTTCCCATCCCAGAGATTCTTTCTATACGCCAAAAACAATGGTGTTGCCTGAAAGTTGACAAGACTCATCCTTTAAGTTATGAGAAAATAATCAAAAGATCAATAGAAATATAACCAGGCAGCATTTTTCTAAACTGAAATGGAATCTTAGTGTCCATCAATCTTCTGTCGCTGGACGTGTAGTTCCATCAAAATAGATAAACCACTGAAGTCTGCTCTGGGGTCCATGCAGTGTGCCATGCTGACCTGTGGGAGATGTGGATGACAATTTTCTAGGAATTATTCATATTTCCTAATGTTTCACATTTGATTGAAGATTATTATCCTTGTACTGAGCTGGTTTTTATCTTTCTACTTAGGAAGTATTAGGAATGGTGGTGATTTTCATAAAAACAACAAAAATAAATCCAATTCCATACCACTCTGAGGAAGGTGAAAATATTCAAATTGTGCAAAACGGGAGATTGCATTATCATGAGGCTAAAAAAATAACTGAGAAGAACCTGAGCAGAGATCCGGACCCAATGGGTGACCACATTATAATAGAAGTTGCTCTATTGTCAGGCACATTTTCACAGAAATTCTCTGTTTCTATCATTAAAACATGGGAAGACATGACAAATTCACTGATGAGCAATTATTTTTTTTCTCATAGGAGATACAGTTTATAGTCTCTACATTCATTATTTAACACTCTCATCCTATTGCTGGGGATATTTGTGAAAATCTAAGGTCGCCAGTCTTTTATAAAACATAAAGTGAGATATACTGTTGTGATTTTGGAAAGACATATGTTTTATAGTTAAAACTAACTCCTAATCCAATTTAACAATTAAATTTTTAAAAAAATTATCTTCCTCCTCTAATTCTATTGATAACCCCACCTCGAGGGCAATTTGGGTCACATGTTAACTTCCTTATATGCTTTCATAGCCTTTAACATAATTTTGGACACTCAGAAATTATACAATAGAAACTTCTTGAGTACTGCCAAAATATTTTTTCCTATATTGTGTTGTAGGATGTAATGGAAATAAACCAGAGCGGTAAGTCATGGAAACTAATGTCCACCCATATCTATGAGATATTGGGCAAATGATTTTGCCTCACAGTCAAGGTAGGTAGGTAGGTACATAGGAAGGAAGGAAGGAAGAAGGGGTGGAGGAAGGAAGGAAGGAAGGAAGGAAAGTAAGAAGGAAGGAAGGAAATAAAACTGACTAGAAAACCTCCAAGGGCACTTTCATTTCTAAAATTTCACATTATTTATCTTTCACCAATATTTAAATGTCCCAAAGACCTTAAAATGTAGGTAGAAAGTTACTTATTGCCATAAAAACTGCTGACTTCTCTTGAATTTCCATTACTTAGTGCAAAACTGGATAACTAGACCTACTAAAAAAAACCTAGGTAAAACAGAAATAATTGACTTCAGATCAGTTAAAAGAACGATGGTTCATTAGAGTAAATGCTTAACCACAGTTACGCGTATACGATAATATCATGCCTTTTAATATGGGGCACTTAAGGGAATTCATGTTTGCCTACGTGTTTTTTGTTTATTTGATTTTTGTTTGTGCATTTTAAAGGTGTGGAGCAGGAGGCACATAGAAGCAGCAAATACTGTGTGAGCTTTTTGGAGAGGAAGAAACACTTCTGTACTGAGCCCTTCTTGTCACACTTTCAGATATAATACACTTATATTTCTGAATTGCAACTTCTTCTCCAGCTGCAGATGCCATATGCTGAGTTGGAGGGTTTCTGCTTGTTTTCTTTTTTCTTTTTTTTGACAGCCTATTTTCTGTTGTAATCCGATGCCTTTTTCAGATTTGCTCCTTGGTAAGGATTTCATTGCTTTTTTATTTATTTTTTCCTTCTTTGGGCTGTTTATTCTTAAAACTTAAGGCAAAAGAATTTTTCATTGTTCTTTCATGCCTCTGGCACCATACGAAGTCTATGGAAGAACCTAGCAAGAATTTATCTTATTATTTTAGTTTGATCACATCTCTTTTTTGGATCAAGTTATAATTTCTCATTTTCTGATTTTGGAAAAAGAAATTAAATTTCCTTTCTATGAAAGGAAAAATAGAAGCATTTCCTCAGCAAAACTGTTTTGGAAAAACAATTTTGTTCTGTCCCAAGAGTATGTATCCATCTATGTGTGAAGGATGTGTGTTTGTGTGTACATATTTGTATGAATTCACAGCCATAGAGTCACTCTGATTCAAGGGCTGGAAATGAAAGTTTTGAAATACATAACAACAGTAAAATCAAACAAATCCCCTTTCATCATAAACTCACAATCATCTTGGATGGTCAAGACCAATATAAATGAAACATTTAATAAAAAAGTCATTGTTCTCAAATATATTTTAGAGACATTAAGAGCAATCTATTTTTCTCATTTGCTATAAAAGTCGGTATTGTTCTATGTCAAAAAAGATAAAGAAACATGATGATATTAATGGTTGCACACTATTTTGTTGTATGGATATACATAATTATTTAAGCATTTTATTGTGATTGCAGGACAGTAACAACAAGTGCATATAAACATAAAGCCTTCATGTACTTATACTTTATAAGTGCATTTTTATGCCCTTCTCCAATGAGACAATTTCCTAGATATGAAATTATTGAAAGTGAGCTCATTCTGTTTTAAGGGTCAGGTTTGATAGTGATCATTTTCAGGTAACCACCATAGCAATAATATATATCTGATAAGATAAGTTAAATGTGATAACATTCCTTTACAATGAGTCTTTTTTCCTTAATGGTGGGAAAAAAAATCAACATTTTATGTATTTATTAACCTTTATATTTCTCCCTTTGTGACTAGCAATTCAATGTTGCATTTTGGAATATTCATCTTTCTTAAATGAATTGTACACATGATCTGCATATTAAGGAATCTGACCTTTTAACTTTTGTATCTATTGTAATTATTTTTTCATTCCCTAGTTTTTTCTTTCGATTTTGTTACTAGTTCCTAGTACCACAAAATAGTGTGACAATTTCACATAGCCAAACAACAGTTTTTTTCCCTTTTCTTTGGACAGATGGCATCCTTCTTTTGAATCAAGTTATAATTGCTCAATTGTTTTCCTTACTTTTTATTTTGGAAGAAAAGAGCTTCTCTAAAGCAATTCTAAAATGTAAAGAATGGGAACCTTTATTCAGGAGAAAACTTAAGAAGAGAAATATCTTGTTTCTGCCTTGATATCATGCACAGGAAAGGGATGGGAAATCTTAAAATATTATCCCATTAACTGTTCTGAAAATTTATTCCTTTTGTTGGATAAACCAAAATACTGAATAAGGAGATACCTTACTCATTAGAAAAAATTGGCTGCCATTTTACCCCAACAATTTATTTCTGTCCTCATTTAGTAATTTTCCTAGAAAGATATTGAATGTAGAAAGCAATATGGTTTTTTAACAAGATACTTTGTTCACTTACTATAAAAATCATCATTTAGATTTGCGGTGGGAAGATTTGCATATGCAAAAATCTTGATAATCTTTTCAATATAATAATATATTTGAGGTCATTATACAATTTTAATCACAGACATTCTGCAAAAGGTATTAGTTACAATGGCTTTGTGATTTTAATTTACATTTTTCTATTATTGAAATTGAACACGTTTTGTGTGTTCATTGGCCATTTTGATTTCCTCTTTTGTGATTGTTGCCCCACCTGAGGTTTAAACCTCACGATATGATGATCAATCCTTTCAAGATCTGCCCCCACCTTCGCTGCTCATGGGTTTTAAATAAATAAAAGAATAAAGTCTCAGAGTGGCCAGATGGTGGAAGTATTGTCTCTGCTATTGTAAGAGAAAGGATTATTTTCCGAAAGAGCTACAGGAGAATATAAACCTGGATATGGATTTTCCAGACGTTATGAGAGGTAATACATAAGTCTGGATATGGGAGATTTTATTGACATGAAAACACTCTCCCTCAACTCAAGATTCAACTTCCTAGAAAGGGCACCTGGAGCTAGTTCAAATAACATAAGCTGCTAAAGTGGCAATTCAATGATTGAAAAGAAAATGTCTACATTCGTTAGAGTAGAAATGACATAATTGCCTTGACAAAGCAGTGAGGAAAAGGCCAAAAGGTTCAGAGAAGAGGACATGTCAGCTTGGAGAGGACACCTGCAGGGTTAGGGCCCACTACTTCAAGATGTGGTATGTACGCCAAAACAACAGTCACGTTATGTTGCAGCATGCCTGATAGCTAACAGACATGGATCCAGGAAGCAAGAGTTGAAATACAAGTGTCTCATTTTACTATCACTCCCGTTGACCCATTTGGGAAATGTGTGCTTCCCAGTCCTGCAAATTTTGTCTCAGCTTGTCTAGATGTCCTGGTTAGCAGAAATGGGAAAGTTCTTCTCCAAGGAACATGGTAAGAGAACATAGTAAGGACTCCATTTAACCTAAAGGTTATCTTATGCCAATAGAAAATCAGCAGGCAAAGGAAGGAATTGCAATTATATTGGAAATGGAATTTGACTCTAATTATAAAAAGGAGATAGTGTTGCTGTCACCCAATGGGGACAGGAAGACATATGTCTGGACCACAGAGGATTGACTAGGGAGTCTTTTTATAATTTTAGGCATGGGTGGGTGATTGCAACAATTATCACCTGACAAGGACATAGAAGCCAGGGTCTCAGATCTCTCAGAGATGAATGTCTGAATTATTCCACTGAGCAAGGAACATCACAGTAGAAACTTTGAGGATGAGAGAAATCGAGACTGGAGGGTAGGGGACAGAGAAAGGTTTGAATCAGTTATGGATATCTCATCAACTACAAAAGTGGAGACTGCAGCTTGTCTCACATATTTGTTCTTTGAACATTGTGACTAACCACTAACTTGAAGAATCAGTGGCAGAATAGAGGGACATGAATGTGGAGTATGAGTGGCACAAAGGATGGATAATAGCAGACATTATCAGTGCTTTATCCATATCCCATCAAGATATACTATTTGGGGACAAACCAGCATAATTTCCAACAGCCAGCAATCATGAGACTTCTCCTGAAATCTCTTTTGGGCTGCTCTGAGAGTGCATTGAGAAAGCTAGAGTTTCATTAAGCAAGCTGGAAGTGCTGTAAGCAAGCTGGAAGCCTCTTTGGAGCTGCCCTAAGTGGCTGATGACAGATGTTAGTGGACAAATATCTCAGTTCCTTCACCTTTTTGGTGGAGTGATTCTGAAGCATATTTGCATGGTCTCCAAGAGTGCCTCAGTAGGATTAAGCTCCATTTGCCCATAAAGTTTTGGTAACTTTACTAGATTTATTGGCTTCCTTTCTATCTCACTTTCCTGCTCCATCAATAGATTTTTCTGGAAAAACCTCCCATTTTCATTTGAATACTTGTTTCCATTTGCAGTAGATTGAATTATGTATCCCCAACATAGATGTTCTGAATCTTAATCTGCATTCCTATGGCTATGAACCCATTGTAAATAGTACCTCTTGAAGATGCTATTTTTAGTGAAGGTGTAGTCCTTAGTCCATATTGCTGGAGGCCTTATGAAGAGAAGGAACTAGAGACAGGAAGTTGAGGAACGCCACACAGGAAGAAGCCGGAAGTCAGCTGAACCCCAGAGAGCCCATGAAAGTAGAGAGAGATGGGGTTCAGGGATGTAAGCCAAGGAAACTCAAATGCTACAGACTCCAGGACAAAGTAAGTCTTGCTAATATCTTGATTTTGGACTTTTGGCCTCAAAACCCTGAGCCAATAAATTCCTGTTATTAAGCCTAAACCAGTTTGTGGTATTTGTGACAGGACCACTGACAAACTAACACACTATCGCTCTAAACTCAGCCCAAGTCCATTGACTCCATGGTTCCTTCCTTGCCTGTGTGGCCTGCTGTGTATTCTCTGGCTCTGAGGGTCCACAGGCTGTACCATCTTTACCACCCCACAGGAACTTAATTCAGAATGGAAACTGCCTGAAGATTCTTTATGATAACTCATACTCTTTCATTTTGAATTGTTTTCTTAGTCTTGTTGTTTGTAGAACCAATGGCAAAAATGCAGAATGGGTGAATATTATAATTTTCATATATACTAATAGTATTGATTCAGTTTGTTTGTTCATTGCCAGGTTCATATTTGAGTAGGAGGACTGGAAATTTATTCAAAGGTGCCTGCACTATTAGAAACATCTAGAACAGAACTGTCCAATAGCAGTATGTGGGCTACATATATAATTTTAAATTTTCAAGTAGCTGCATTTAGAGAAGTACAGTGAAAAAGTACAAAATTAATTTTAAGAGTATATTTTATCTAACCCAATATAGCCAAAACATTAACTTGTCAGCTTGAAATCAATAATTAAAATTATTAATGAGATGTTTTAAATCATTTTTGATGTTAGGTTTTGGATATCTGGTGTGTATTTTGCATTTACATTTTATCTCAGTTAAGACTAGCCAAATACCAACTGTTTAATAGCCATATATGCTTAGTGACCACTCAACTGGATAGCTCAGCTCTTGAACCTTTCCCATGAAAGCACCAGAACATTCTTTATTACCTCTTAATATATTTATTTATTTTTGTAAGCATGTAATTTCTCCCCAGCGAAATGACAAGAGCAATAAAAAGGATACTTTTCTTTATAGAAGATTCATGAAGAATGTTCACGAGTTATGTAAGAGAGAGTCTATAAGTATATGCAATACAATGACATACAATATACCATAAAATTAGTGGGAGTCTTAGTTTGCCATGCTGCTCTGACAAATACCACATACACGGTTTGTCTTCAACAATGGTAATTTATTGGCTCATAGTTTTGAAGCTAAAAGCCCAAAATCAAGATATCAGCAGGGCTTGCTTTCTCCCCAAAGACTGTAGTGTATTGGAGCTGCCTACTAACAAGTCTTGGGTTCTTTGGCTTGCAAATCTGCCTCCTAACGCATGTCAATGTCCTCTCCTTTCTAGCTTCTTTGCTTCCAGTTCCTCTTTAAAGGGATTAAGATACACCTGGCTTCAGATGACCACACCTTAACTGACAATAACATCTTCGGGAGGTCCCATATACAATGGGTTCACTCCAAAGGAACTCGAATTAATATTAAGAGCATGTGTTTGTTGTCGTACATAATTCCACCTACTGCAGTGGGTGTTCAAGAAATACCTGAAGAATAAATACTGTACTATATTTCAGGAGAGGGGTCAGTTTCCACTGAAATAGATGAAATGATCAAAACATGCATGGTGACAATAAGGGTCTCCCTGCCTGAACAAGGCTGTGGAAAAGCACCTTCTCTTCAACTTGCCAAATAAAGAGAACAACGGCTTGTATTTCTGGGGACAAGTTTAATAAACATATTGTTGGAGAAGTTTCAGTCACTACTTATGATTCCATGTTTGTACTTAAGGACACTCAATTTCAGAGTTAAGATAACTCACTCAAGATCACACAGCCTGTATGTAGTGGAAACAAAACAGATCTAACATCACACCTACAGTGCCCACCTTTTCTTGGCCTCACGCTCTGAAAACAAAGGAGACATGAGAAACGGCACATCATGATTATGTCTTAAAGCAATGATTTACAAGCCTGGCAATATACAGTTGCCATGGCCTCTTTTTTTAACAGAAGCAAATTGATCAACATCAAGAATGCACAGAAACTTGTTACATCTTATTTCAAAATGCCAAGACCTGTAGAATTATTCTTTTCCATATTAGTTTGAAACACACTGATGGGAAATTTAACATAAACAACATGTACTTCTTTGCTCTTGTCACCTAGAAGCTTCCACTAGAATCAAACAAACGACCCATACGTGCACACACACGTATGAGCACATGCTGTCAGGATATTCCACACATCATGAGCAACAATGTTAGAATTGCCTGTTTTGGTCTTATTTTATTCTTTTTCACTGAAGAGCTGTTTTGGTTTAATTGCTACTGAGAAGGAAAACGTGTGGAACTTTTTGGTGCTGTTATTTCATAGCCATTGTTTTAGAAAGATTGAAATTGTTACCCTGAGTCTTCATTTCCACATTTTCCATGTTGTAATTTTAGAACCAGTTGAATTCGCTGATGATGTGGTATACATCAAATATAAATATCAGGTTGGCAGAGCAGAAAATCTGTTGTTGAAAAATTATATCCCAACAGAACAATTATAACATTTCTGTAGAAGAAATACCCATGTTTTATTATTAAATTGCTCTTGAAATGTGCTTCAAAGTTTACTTGATAAGGAAGTGGTACAAATTAATATAATACATATCCATATGTCCAATAAAATTTACAGTGACATATTTATGGACAAATGAAAATCATCAACTGCTTGTTGTTGTCAAGTTAGCTCCATATAATACTGTATTCATTTAAGCATGACAATTTTAATATACAACTTGCAGTAAGTCATTGGTATTAGATTTATTTAAAAAGATTGTGTGAAAAGGAAGAAAATAAGTTAACAGGATATATAGTCTATTCATAATTGTGTAGTCTAATCACTGCTATCCCTGATTGCAGACTTTTACGTGAGTTACTTCCCCTTAGATTAAAATAAAAATGAGAATTGGAAAGAATCATTTCCCTAGCATCACATAATTTGCCTATTGATAAACTGGTACCAATATAACCTTTTTGATTGGAATATTGCTAATAATGATCTTCTTTACCTTAACTAATTTTTCTTTTTTTTTTTTTGCCTATGGTTTTTTTTTTCCCCAGAATGAATTGGCTTAAAGCTTTTGAACTTTGCTATCATAATTCCAATGTTAAAACAGATGACTGTGATTTTGCCATTATCCTATTAGAGGGATAAAAATTTCATTTTTTATCTTTTATTTTTCTCTAAATAATGTTTTATTGGAACACACACTCATTCATTAAATTTGTCTATAGCCTCATTTTAATTTTTTATTTTTTATTAAAGAAGTTGTGAGCTTACAAGACAATCATACATAATGTGCAGAATTCCCACACATCATCCCTTTACCAAGACCTTACATTGTTGTGTAACATTTGTTACAGATTATGAAAGAACATGATCTGACTATTATCACTAACTAGGATTCATAGCGTAAACTTGGTATATTTTTTCCATATGTCCCATTATTAACACAATGTATTAGCATTGTACATTTGTTATAGTTCATGAAAGAATGCTCTCATATTTGTACTGTTAACCATAAGTCTATCTTCTACTGCATGGTTCACTGTGTTGCACAGTCCCAGTCCCATACCTTTTACAGCCTATCCACAGGGTACACTCAGTGGCTCTCACTTTGATCACAGAGTGGAGCAGTCATTGCCCCAGTTTCATTCCCTATATCATTTTCTAGCTTTCTTTCAATTGACATTTACATCCCTAGACTACTCTCTTTCAACCACAATTCCATTTATAAACCAGCTGTTTTAGTTATACTCACTATAACGTGTTACCATCAGCTCTGTACATTTCCACACTTATCCCTCAAGCTAATGAAAAATTCTACATACATTAACCATCAGTGCCCCTTCTCAGTCCTCATTCTATTGCCTAGTAACCTATAGTCTAAGCTTTAACTCCATGTGTTTTTTCTTTGTATTTAGTTCTTATTAGTAAAAGCATACAATATTTGTCTTTTTGTGTCTGGTTTATTTCACTTGGCATAATGTCCTCAAGTGACGTTCATGTTATCATATGTGTCCCAATTTCATTTCTTCTCACACCAAGTTTATATTCTATTATATATATATTCTGCATTTTGTTTATCCATTCATTGGTTGATGGACACTTGGATTGTTTCCATCGTTTCACAACAGTGAATAATGCTGCTATAAACATCAGTGTGCAAATGTCTATTTGCGACACTGTTTTCAGTTCTTCTGGATATATTTCCAGTAGAGCTAGTAGAAGGATTACCAGATCCATGGCAGTTCTATATTTAGCTCCCTGAGGACCTCTCAAACTGTCTTCCACAGAGGCTACACCATTCTACATTCCCACTAACAATGAGTAAGGGCAATAACTTTCCCTCTCAACCCTGCTTTCTCTGCATCCCATAGGTTCTTGTAACAGTTTGATATTATTGATGAATTCCAAAAAGAAATATTAGATTATGTTTGTAAACTGATCTTTTCCTCTGGGCATATTAGAGTGTATTGGATTCAGAGGTTTTACTTTTACTTGATTAAATAATAATTAAGGCTTCAATTGGGCCACATCAGTAGGACATTGCATCCCCACCCCCTTGGTGGATAGGGGCTCACAGAGAAACTGCACAGAGAAGAGAGGTTGGAGTTTTTCAAGCTGGAGCCCTGGGAAGTAAACACACACAGGCACTTGGTTGTGGGGAAGGAGAGAATGTCCCCAGGAAAGAGATAAGCCATTTGCCTGATAGTCTACAGCTGGCCTTGTGGAGAGTACAAAGCAGCTGATCCTGGAAA
>PVKH010008389.1:0-19596 GCA_004027955.1 Chaetophractus vellerosus | reverse complement strand
ATATCTCCCCTTCCCCCCTGCTGCAGGGACGCGCCGAGAGTGGTCACTGTGCAGGCGCGGCTTTTCCCCGCTTGTGGGCGGCTTCTGCGTCTGTTCACGGCCGGCTTTCAGTTCGCGGGTGGCTGGCTGCGCTCCATTCGCGGGCGACCTGCCCTGCCCGTGGCAGCTTTTTGCCCTGCCCACGGCGGCTCTGGCCCGCCCATGGCGGCCTGCCATTCTCAAGGCGGTCTGCCCACTAGGAGAGGTCCCTGGGAATCGAACCCAGGGCCTCCCATGTGGTATGCCAGCGCCCTATCCACTGGGCTATCAAGCCGGCCCGACAGGGTTATTTTTGAAGTTTAGAGATCATATATGTAAGCACCTAGCACTTAAGTTCTCAATAAATAGGAACTATTATTACTTCCAATCTGATTTAATAGTTTGTATTTTCTTAGTTTGGTGACCTAAGGAACAAAACTAGAGTACAGAGACCTTAGAATGTAATTATATGAAAAGCTGCAGATTTTGACCAACTTAAATTTTGTATCACAGACCAGTTTTCTCTATTCAGAATATAACAACTGAAGTGAGAAAATGTACTTTAAATTACAATGACTTCTATTTGGAGGGCCACTTATAGGTTGTATTAGTCACCCAAAGGGGTGCTGATGCAAAGTACCAGAAATCTGTTGGGTTTCATAAAGGGTATTTATTTGGGATAGAAGCTTACAGTTACAAGGCCCTAAAGAGTCCGACTCAAGGTACCGTAAGAGGTACTTTCTCACCCAAAGTCTTTGGCCACAAGTTGGAGCAAGATGGCTGCTGAAGTCTGCAAGCGTTCAGACTTCCTCTTCCTCTTAATGCTCCACAGTCCCAGCTTCTATATCACCTGTAGACTGGGATAAGTCTCCTCTCTCTCAGCTTGTTTCTCTCTGGGCTCGGCTGCTCTGTTCTCTCCACAGGGTCAGCTGTAGACTATCAGGCTCACTTTCTTTCCAGGCCTGTCTATGGAGCACCCTCTCTTCCTGCATATCTACTTCTATGTCCTCCTCCTCTGTGCTTTAACTTCCCAGGACTCCAGCATCAAAACTCCAACTAACTCCTCTGCCATGTTATTTTCCTATCCAATGTCCTACTGATGTGGCCCAATCAAAGCTTTAATCATTATTTAATCAAGTAAAAGTGAAACTTCTGAATCCAATACAATGTAGTATGCCCAGAAAGAAATGAGCCCCAGGAGAGATGAGACTTATCCCAGCCTACAGCTGATATTGGAAGAGGCTGGGACCACGGAGCCTTAAGAGGAAGAGGAAGCCTGAACCCTTGCAGATGTCAGCGGCCATCTTGCTCTAATACATGGCAACAGACTTTGTTGAAGGAAGTAACTTACACTTTATGGCCTGGTAACTGTAAGCTTCTACCCCAAATAAATACCCTTTATAAAAGCTAACAGATTTCTGGTATTTTGCATCAGTACCCCTTTGACTGACTAATACATGGGTCATCTAAACTGAAATTCCTATCCAGTACAAAAAATCCCTTCAACCAGAATCCCCATCAAGTGAGCACATTGATAATATGCACACTGCTTTTAAAGTCCTGTGTGATGTAAGAATCTACCTTTAAATTTGTTTCTTAGATGTGTCCATCTATTACTCTCTAGGTCTGTTCTTTTAGGTGAAACGATGGCTAATATATCTTTTATATGAGAGCCCTTCAGATATTTCCCTTCTTCCAGTCTTGCTCCCTTGCAGTGTATTTTCCACAACACAGCCAGAGTGATCTTTACAAAGTATGGCTCTCATCACGCTTATTCCCTTGACTTCTGTGACCCTACTCTCACATGTTGGTTTCCTAGTTCTCTGTTGCTTCTGTTGTCATTAAACAACTGTTGTGTGCCATTGATGTACTGTAGACCCTTACCCATGGTAAGAATCATGTGATCCTTTGCCATAAAGCAGTGCAGTCTGCCTCATCTTTTTACATATCAAAATATCTAAGCCTGGGCATTTACCCCAGGTTTCTGTCATTAATTCTCCTGTTGCCTTTTTAAAACCCATTCCCAAGCCATCAAGAAAATCCTGACTTGCATCAAAAATCTTAAATCTTCCCCCTAAACTCCAGGCCCTTGTTAAAGGGAAGTGGACAGTTGCTTAACTCAATTGGTGTACTAATTTCTTATGTTATTTTTCAGTTCTGGATATCTAAAGGCCAAACAGTATATGGAAGAAGAAAACTATGATAAAATCATAAGTGAATGCTCAAAGGAAATAGATGCTCAAGGCAAATACATGGCAGAAGCATTATTACTACGAGCCACCTTCTACCTGCTTATTGGCAATGCCAATGCAGCCAAACCAGACTTAGATAAGGTCATCAGTTTGAAAGAAGCTAATGTAAAGGTACATTTAAAAATGTATGTGTATGAGAGAGTGTGTGTGTGAAATAATACTTTTAGATATGTTTTGCCAAGTTTTTTAGCAATTCAATTGCTGGTCTCCAAAAGACTTTTTGTATTGATAGGAGCTATACTTGATGATTGAGCAGGTGCAGTGAAACTGAAACATAAATATCAATGATATTTATCATTAGCTAGGAAAGGAAAAGTTTTTTTCCTATGGCACCTGGTAGCATCAGCTTCCCCTCTTAGCTATTGTTTGCTGTATTAAGCATTCGACTGTGTTTGGGTATTGGTAAAGGTGATATAGCCATGCTATAGGTAATGCTGTTAGTAGCATGTAATATGTAGCCAGTTTATAAAATACACTTACTAAAGATAGAAACGTTTAATAATGTGTTCTGAAAGATTTTTTTTGTCATATGAAAAACCTAGCTTCTATGAAAATATGATATTGAAATATAATAGACTAAAAGTCTTTGCAGTTGTAGTGGTTAGAAGTGCTTTTCATTTTCCAAGTGTTCTTAATGTGTATGTAATTATTTTTATAGGAAAGAGCTAAGAGATCCATTTCTTTCTTGTTTGTAAAATATCTGTAGCCTCTTTTCATCTCCAAATGAATAATTCATATATTTGGGAGGATGTAAAAGCTGTCTTCAAGGCCTATTTGTTAACAAATTATCCTAACATCTTGTAAACAAAAGTAATTGCAGTTAAGTGTTTGTTAAAAAATCCTTTCAAAATGGGATTTTTCAAATTGAAGACACCTTAGTAATACTGTTTTTAATTTTATCTCCTGCTGATTTTCCTGATGATTACAAATATTATATTGTTATGTGTTTTTGTTACATTTGCAGAGGGCATTCTTGTTTGTTTCATTGAGGAAGACATTTAGTATAGCTTTGAACAAAACTTTGGAAAAGAAGTATATTTCTTATATTGTGATTATGAGTTTTATTTTTAATTGCAAGTAGTAATAATGCCTACCTTATGTCATGTACAAAAATTAACTCACAATGAGACCTAAATGTAAGAACTAAAACTATAAAACTCATGTAAGAAGAAAACATGAGAAAATCTTCATGGCTCTGTATTAGGCAGCGTTTCCTTAGATATGATACTAAAAGCATAAGTGACTAAATTAACACCTCCACGGAATGGGAGAAAATATTTGCAAATTATATATCTGATAAGGGACTTGTATCCAGAATATAGAAAGCACTCTTATATCTCAATTAAAAATGGGAAAAGGATCTGAATAGATTTCTCACAAGAAGATATATATCAATGACCAAAAAGGAACAGTAAAAGATACTCACATCTTTAACCATTAGAGAAAGACAAATCAAAAACCACAAAGAAAATACCCATTCACACTCAATAGGATGGATTTATTAAAAGCCCTGTTCCCCAAAGTGGCTACCATAAACCAGTATAAACAACAAAAGCTTTTTGAGGAAATCTGCAGGCATGATACTACATAACTGTTCTCCTGTCTCTCCTTTATAATGCTACTTCTCGAGCAGTATTCAGAAACACCAAGCTGAAAAGCTAAAATAAGTCCATTTCTACTGAAATGATGTACTTCCAGTTTGCCTCATAGTCTGGAGTTCAAAAGGACAAACAAAAGAAAAGAGGATTGGTGAGGAGGTAGAAAAACTGGAAACCTCGTACATTATTGGTAGGAATTTAAAATGGTGTAGCCCTTATGGAAATCAGTTTGACATTTCCTTGAAAGGAACATGGAGTTACCATATGACCCAGCAATTACACTTTTAGGTGGTATATATATATATACCCAAAAGAATTGAATGCATATGTCATCACAAAAACTTGTACATAAATGTTCATAACAGCATTATTCATAATAACCCAAAAGTGGAAACACCCCAAATGTTCACTAACTGATGAATGGATAAATAAAACGTGGTATATCTATACAATGGAATATTATTTGGCAATAAAGAGAAATGTGGTACTGATACATAGCTACAAAAGACTGAACTAGAAAATGTTATGTTAAGCCAAAGATAACAGACATAAAAGGCCACATAATGTATGATTCCATTTATATGACATGTCCAGAATAGGCAAATCCATAGAAACAGAAAGTAGATTAGTAGTTTCCAGGTGCTGAGGGAAAACAGAGAAATAGGTAGTGACTGTTACTGTGTATGGGGTTTCTTTTTGGACAAGGAAAATATTCTGGAATTAGTGCCAATGGTTGTACAATGCTGTGAATAACTAAAAAAACCACTGAATTGTATACTTTAGATGGATGGGCTTTGAATATGTGAATTATATCTCAATGAAGCTGTTATTTTTTAAAGACTAAATTGAAAATAAAGTCTTTTCTCATTTTGGGAATGTAGCTTCAAGCAAATGCTCTCATTAAAAGAGGCAGCATGTACATGCAACAGCAGCAGCCTTTGCTATCTACTCAAGATTTTAACATGGCTGCTGACATCGATCCTCAGAATGCAGATGTTTATCACCACCGAGGACAGGTAAATCTGTTTTCTTACTTAAGAGTTCTGACATTTGGATGGAGGAATTTGATAACTATTTTTTGAGAATTTCTTAACATTTTCTTATATCATTTCTGATAGCTGTTAATGAAATTTCTTAGGGGTTTACACTTTGGGTTGGCCTTTATTTAGTCCCATCTTGCACATTTGTCCTTGTAATTTTGGTATTATGAAAAAAGAGAAAAGGAAGACTTAAAAAGGTTCAATACAATGATTTTTGTGGACTTATTATTATCAGGAAATATTATAAGGAAAACTAGATTCTCCAAACAGTATGAAAAATCCTCTAAATTAGGAATAGAGTTTTATAACAAGCATATTTGCTTTTTAGTTAAAATATATTGGGAAGAAAACATTTCTCAGTTACAACGTTAATCTGAGAAAAACTTGACTTTAGATTTATTTTTTTATTTTCTGCTTTTTGTCCCCCACCCCCCACTGCGGTGACGCGCCAAGTCAGTTTCACTGGTGAGCAGTGGCCTTGCCCACTCACGGGCGGCTTGCCCCACTCGCGGGCAGCTCTGCTCTGCCCGTGGTGGCTTTGCCCTGCCTGTGGCGGCTTTTGCCTTCTCAAGCGGTCCACCCACCCCGAGAGGCCCTGGGGACTGAATCCAGGGCCTCCCATGTGGTAAACCGGCGCCCTGTCCACTGGGCTATACAGCCGGCCCCAAAACTTGACTTTATAATCTGTTTGATTTACATGGCTTCTTGGAATGAATTATAGTGGAGTGTATAGGCTATCTGTATAAAAACAGAAAAACTGAAGTTCTTTCTAATGGAGAATTTTATCTAATACATTCATCTCAAAGTAGTTAAGTGTTTATATTAAATTCTAGATGTAGTAAATTACTACCTTGAATTACTTAAGCTCTTTGAACTTGTTTCCTCATCTGAAATAATACCACAGTTATAAGATAGTAGTCATGAGTATTAAATGAAGATACATTTCATTGAATGTATTAGGCATTTGTTAGCTCGTTCTCCTTTCATTGGTCATTGGGCATTTTGCCCCTTCCTGGCAGTGCTTTAAGATTAAATTAAAAGGCAATTAATGTCTAATCTGCCTTGAAACTGGAACACACCGAAATGTTTAGTTTTCTAGAAAAAGGGGTTTCTTGCTTAATAGGGATGTAAACTGCTGTGCAAAAATGGTGGGCTTAATGCAGATGGAGCTCTAGGATTGCTTAATGCAGATGGAGCTCTAGGATTTCTTCCAAAACTAATTTAAGGAATATCAAACTTTATGTAGAAAGGAAAGAATCAGAATAGTATCTTTCCATAAGAAATAATAGTGACTTTCAGGGACCAAAGCAGTAGGCAAGTCAGTATCCTAGTGTTGGTGAAATAAAATGTGGACTTTGAGTCCAATAAAAAATATATACTACAAATGTAGGTTTATAGTGCCTCTTAATTTAACTAATTTTAGAATTGTTCCTTTAAAGTAACTGGATATTCTAGTTCACTGTTTCTAGAAAGTAATTCTATAGCAAATAATATATTTTATGCTGAGCTTGTGATAATAGAAGAGATAGTGAGTACTTAACTGGCATACGTATTATTTTGAATTGTATTTATTTATTTTTATCTATTTATTTCCCTTAGCTGAAAATACTGCTTGATCAAGTTGAAGAAGCAGTGGCAGATTTTGATGAATGTATTAGATTAAGACCCGAATCTGCTCTGGCACAAGCTCAGAAATGTTTTGCTTTGGTAGGTACGATCTTCTTTTATATTTTCCTAAATACTGTTTTTAGTTCCCAGTGTTAACAAAAATGATTATCTCACTATCTACAAAATATTTTTTTTCCCCCCAAAGGATGACTAAAGGGGAAAAAGTGCATTAGTGTAGGGAAGTAGTAAGTGTCTAAGTTGTTTAAGATACCATTACTCCACTACTATATTTCTGTTTTATTGAGTTCATCTTTATCCTTGGTTTTATGCTCCCCTAGAAAGCCCTGTTCCCCAAAGTGGCTACCATAAACCAGTATAAACAACAAAAGCTTTTTGAGGAAATCTGCAGGCATGATACTACATAACTGTTCTCCTGTCTCTCCTTTATAATGCTACTTCTCGAACAGTATTCAGAAACACCAAGCTGAAAAGCTAAAATAAGTCCATTTCTACTGAAATGATGTACTTCCAGTTTGCCTCATAGTCTGGAGTTCAAAAAGGATTTTCCTTTTAAAGAAAGACATTGGATCACAAACAGTCACGAACTGTATTATAAATGAAAAATGTTGCTAATGAAGAAGTTTCATAATAGTTTTAGTAAAGTGATAATAACTTACATTATATTTTAAATTCCTCCATTTATCTGCAAAGTTAACTTCTTACAAGTTAGTATGCCCTCCTCTAGAGTATTGAACATCTTGAAATTGTAGAGTAGAAGTTGTCATACTTGTACATAGCCTTTGAGCCTCTGTTGCTGACATATATCCTTGGAGCTCTTTGGGAATCAACAGCAGATCACCTGCTGTTCTGGAAATATTTTTTTAATTTTGTTTGTTTTTTGTAATATTTAACATTCCATGAGTGAGTTCTTGATTTGACAGGCTTGTTTTGATTTTGTAAACAGTATCGCCAGGCATATACAGGAAACAATTCTTCACAAATCCAAGCAGCTATGAAAGGTTTTGAAGAGGTCATAAAGAAATTTCCAAGGTGTGCTGAAGGCTATGCACTATATGCCCAGGTAAATGTTATTTTAAATGTTTTTTCCGTTACAGGTCCTTTTTTCAAGAAATACATACATACATTCATATTCTGAGTCTGGTATAGAAATCAGAAAACAGTGTGACCCTAGTTGCAACTCCAGTGAAAGCACATGGCTTTGTTTCTGCTTTGACTGTCCTGGCCCCCAAGATGATCCTGAATCACCTCAGAATGTGTTCTACTGTGTTACATGATTTATAAACCTCAACTCTAAACTCATACTGTGAGGAAGCTTAAGCAGAACATATTCCCTAATGTTTGTGTCTGGATTGGATTTTCAGAAATTTATTGCCTTAGGAACTGTATACAATTGGTGGGAAAATGTCCATAGAAAAATTTTTCTTGGTCAGCGTCCAGTTAGATAGACTATAACAACTCATTGTAATTTCTCTTTGGTCTCTTTGTAAAGGAAAATAATTAAAATTATTCTGGAAACATTCCTTGGTTTAGGGTCAACACTATGAAAATAGGGGTTAAATTAGAATTATTTTAACTTTTCATTGTAGCCCGAAGTCCTTGAAAACTTATTTATTCATTTTAAACATCCATTTACATGAAAATAATTAGCTTCTTACAGCCATAGTTACACTTTTTCCCTCAAAAAAAAAAAAAAATCTCTGAATGCCTTGTTTATTTCTTGGCCTTTAAGTTACTTGCTTTTATTTTTTGGAGGTACTGGGGACCTCAAAAGGGATTGAGGGTGAACCCGGGACCTCGTGTGTGGAAATCTGGTGCTCTTCACTTCGGCGCCTCTGAGTCGGTTTTTTTCATTTGTTTTGCTTGTGTTTGTTTTTGTTTTTTTTTAGGAGGCACCAGGGACCTCCCATGTGGGAAGCAGGTGCTCAACCACTTGAGCCACAACTGCTCCCATAACTTGCTTTTGGTATCTGCATAAATCAGCCATCTCAATACTCTATATATCTTTTATATCTTATCTTTTTATTACAAAGGAAATGTGGGTTGTTTTTTTTTTTCCATAAACATATCGAAATAGGAAACATAAAAAATGACCATCCCTGGTAGACTTCTCTGCAAACCATTGTTTTCCTTCATGTTATCTTTAGACAGATTGTAAGAAAAGTTTCGCAAGGACTTTGAGAGTTTATTGAGAAAGGACTATGAAAAGATTGATTGCATTGGATCTATTTTCAGTTCCTACATTATCACTGAATTATTAGGGATTGAGATTATGGATTGTGCAACACAGTCTAGAAGTTCTTAAATGTCAGTCTGAAATATAATCTTATTTATTGTCTTTGTTCTTAGAATTCCTAGACGGGGTGGTGGTGATAAAAAAGTGAAACATTGGTTGATGACTACACTCTTAACTAATTATAAAAACATGTACTATGTAAATTTTTATGGAATGTATGGAAGTCAAAATCGGATGCATGCACATTATTTCATATGATGTTTATATTGAATAGAGGATACTCTTGGATTTATACCTTGTACTTTTATTAGTAACAAACCAGCAAGTTCACGGTCATGAATTCAGAAGGGCTTTTTGTTGCAGGTTTTTAATAAGCACCTAAGATAGGGCCACTGTACAGATTTTGAAGAAACCAACACTAGGAACAACTCTTCTGCAGAACTTTCCTAGTTGCAGTTTCCTGTCACTGTGCTTCCTTCAAAATAGGTTTTTGTTTGCTTGAGCTGTCTTCTCATCAGCACTGGCAAAATATTACAGTCTGTTTGCACTAACATTTCTGTCCTTTTATCCCTCTTCTAATTTTTGGTCCAATATAAATATATAAAACTTTTCTTTTAACCATTAAAGCTTTATCTTAGATGCTAGCCAACTCTCAGAGTTTCTATTTGAACTGGTATTCACAGTGATCTGGTATCCATAGAACCAACCCTTGCATTTCACCCATGGGATTTGCCTTAAAATACTGGATAACAACTGCTTTTTTTTCTTTTATTCATCATTTCTAAGGAATGGCAATTTAATACACATACCTTAACCTATTCTTGCAAATTTGTATTGTCCCTAAAGAAATTCCTTTAGGATATATTATGATAAATCATAAATAAATGACAGGAATATACCTATGAGGATCTGATCTTAGAACTGGCCCTAAGAGTAGGATTTTTCTGAATTCTACATTTTCCAGATTATCTGCTGTCCCAAAAACAGTACTACCTAAAAACCCCAATAATGAAGATGTAACACTTTAAAGTGATTTGTATGCCCAGAACATGAGATTTGGTAATGAGTGGATATATTAATAAGCAATATATTTTTCAAATAGGTGACAGTTATCTTAATAAAATTATCTCTTTACATAGGCATTAACAGATCAGCAGCAGTTTGGGAAAGCTGATGAAATGTATGATAAATGTATTGATTTGGAACCAGATAATGCCACGACATATGTTCATAAAGGGTATGTATTTTTGTGGTTTTGTTCCAGTAAGAAACTAAATTTCTTGCATAGTAATTAAAATGGATTCCTTTTGGCCACTGAGAGGGGGACTGTAGTGGAGAAATATCAGTCCATTAATTGACAAATCGCTAAATACTTTTGGGTGCTTCATTGTTAATTTTTTTTTAATTTTCCTTATATTCTTTTCTTACATAGAAATAAGTAAATGTACTATTTTCACCCTAGGATAAAGGTTTTAATTTCATTTCTAAACATCCTGTCAAATATTGTTTGTATTCATGTATAAATTTTTATTGTCTTTGTGGACTTAAATTGTCATGACAACTTCACTTCATTACACAGCATAAAAAAATTAAGTGATGCAAGCTGAGTTGGTAATAGAGCCTAAACCATTAGACACTTCTCATAATAAGAATCTTGCATAACAAACCCAATATTAATTGAGAAGAAAACACAATTTGATGCTGATTACATACTCTTAGTTTTAGATTTTCCTTTTAAGTTAAATTTATAAATTCATTGAGTACAGAAATTGAGTTACCCACTTATTCCTGTTGACCCCTAGTCCCATCTGACTGCCTTTTTGCTTTTGCAGTTTACTTCAACTGCAGTGGAAGCAAGATCTAGATAGAGGTTTGGAACTTATCAGCAAGGCTATTGAAATCGACAATAAATGTGATTTTGCATATGAAACCATGGGAACTATTGAAGTGCAAAGGTAACTTCTTGAATCTGTTCTTAGGAAATTTATAGCAGCTCCATAGATTTTTATCTTTTCCTTCTCATTACAGACATGTTATCACCAGTATCCATTAAAATTTGTTTTTACTTTTTATTTTGAAATAACTTCAACCTTACAGGAAGTTACAGAGATAATACATAGAACTCCAACATACCATTGCACCCAGGTACCCAGATTTACCAACTTTTAGTATTCTGCCACATTTGTTATATCATTCTATCTATATGTGTGTGTGTATGTCTATTTTCTAAACATTTAAAAGTAGGATGCATACATCGTGCTCCTCTAACACTTGAAATTTCCATTTACATTTCCTAATTACAAGGACACTTATTATGTAACCAACCTAAGAATAGCTGTCAAATTTGAGAAATTTAACATTGATATAAAGCATACAGTCTTTTTCAGTTGTCCCAATAAAGTCCTTTTAGGTATTTTTTCCTCCTGTGTTTCATTTAATTGTCATCGATACTTTGGTCTGTTTCTTTCTTTTTTTTTTTTTATTTTGGTTTTGGTTTTGGTTTTTCGGTTTATTTTGTTTTTGTTGAATATATATACAACATAAAATTTCTCATCTCACCCACTCTTAAGCATATCATTCTGTGGCATTAATCATATTCACAATATTTAGCTACCATCACAACCATCCACAACTGAAACGTTCCATAACCCCAAGCAGAAATCCCACACCCATTAATGCATTAACTCCCCATGTCACCGCCCCCACTCCCATCCCCACCCCAGTAACCTATAATCTTTCTGTCTCTATGAATTTTCATATTCTGCTTATTTCATGTAAAGTGGAATCATGCAATATCTTTCTTTTTCATGCCTGGCTTATTTCACTCAACATCATATCTTCAGGGTTCATCCATGTTGTAGCATATATCAGAATTTCATTCCTTTTAATGCTGAATAATATTCCATTGTATGGATATACTACATTTCGTTTATCCGTTCATCTGTTGATGGACAATTGGTTTCTTCCATCTTTTGGATGTTGTGAATAATGCTGCTATGAACATTGGTGCACAAATCCATTACATTTCTTAAGTCTTAATATATTATGCTTTGGGGGGCAAGTTTCCAAAAAGCTATATAACTTTGATTTGCCTCTTTCATTATTTGTAAAAGTTAAGTCAAGCAGATGGATTAGAAAGAGAAACTAGATAATTCTTTAATATCCATTGTGTATTCTTTATCTGTTGGAGGAAATAAATGCCTGCAGTGTGTGTAGGCATTGTAGTATATAACATCAGGATTAGTATAGCCAGAAGATCCAGCAACTGGGCAAGTGACTTTGGACAAGTTGCATCATCATCTCTGAGCTCCTTGGTTTCTTTAAAATAAGGGGGTTGAATAAGATTTTTTGCAACTCTGACTTCCAGAACTTCTTGATTAAAGAGGTTTTAGTTTAGAGAAAAGTTACATTGAAAGTATAAGGGATTCCCATGTACCCCCAGTATACCATCTTAATATTGGCATTTGAGGAACTACTCTAGGCTAGATACTGAATATTAGGTGCTTTTCAAATGTTATTTCAATTGATCTTTACCCCCGTCTTTACAAAGGTAGAGATTATATCATTGAAGAGAGCAGAAATTGATACCCAGACTGGTTAGGTTAATGATGTTATACAACAGGCCAGTAGTGGAGACAGAATTTGAGCCCATATGCCCATATCTTACTGATACCCAAAGTCACTGACAACCACTTCTCAGGAATTGTATGAGTTCTCTTAATTCCATATCACTCACCCTCTTCTGTGGCCCTCTCCCTGCTCTGTAGAAGGCACAATATATATATATAGGCTGATGAAAACTTTTGTGGTTCTTTTAAACCATTTTGTACTGACAGTTGCATGTAAATATTAAGTTTATTTCTTAATTGCTAATGTGTTACTTTGAATATACTAGACTAGGAGAGATTAATGATTTTTTGCATTTATTCATAGATCTGGTTTAAAGACCCCCAATAAGTCTAGCATTTAGCCATATATTGCAGTAAAAGATTAAATTCAGTTACCTAGAAATATGTCTTAATGTCTTACATTCTAACTGAAATATAGTAGGGACAATAAATATTTTTTGTGTGATTATATACATGCATATACACGTAGCTAGTACTAATTACTTAAAACAGCTCTTGGTTCTTGGCAAGGATCCTCTATTAAGATAGACGGTTAGAGGTAAATTATATCTTCTTGACCAAGCCTATTCATCCATTTCCTCAAATAATAGATCCTAATATCAGGCACTGTACTAGGTTCTGGGAATTGAGAGATGTCCATCAAGGAGCTAGTAAGAGTATGGCGTGAACAAACATATCCATCTAATTATACTTAGAATGACAATTAGAAATAGAAGAACACTGAGAGAGGAGCAGCTAATTCTGCTTAGGGTGGGGAAGAGGGAAAATATTCTAATGAGGAGAGTATGTTTGAACCAGGCCTTAGGAAAGTGAGGATTTGACCAGATTAGAGGAAAGAGACAAATAATATGAATATTATGTGCAGGCATGAGTGTATGGTGCACAATCAAGAAACTATAGATAGACCTGTGTGACTAGGGTGGGGAGATGGTGGTAAAAGCTGAGACTGGGCTCACACGAATCTATGAGGGTAAGATCCATGAATGTAATTAATGAGGGGTTTTCACTGTTTTCTAAAGGAGCTTCATGATATAGTAGAAATAAGCAGAATTTTGGAACCAGACAGAATTATGATTTTTAAAGAAGTCATTTAATTTATCTAGCTCCACTGTTCTTATCTGTAAACAACGAATATAAAAGGAGGTATATAGTAGTAGTGATCATAGCTAAAATTAATTGGGTGCTTTCTGTGTCCTAGGCATGATTTTGTTTATTATAACAAGCATTTTATTAGAATCATAGTTGAAATAGCATCACTTAGTAACTTCATTGGATCTTGTGGAATGCTTGTTGAATCTGAGACTTTTAAATTTTTTGTTCTTTTAGAGGAAACATGGAGAAAGCCATTGACATGTTCAACAAAGCTATTAATCTGGCCAAATCAGAAATGGAGATGGCTCATCTATATTCACTTTGTCATGCTGCCCATGCCCAGACAGAAGTTGCAAAGAAATATGGCTTAAAACCACCAACATTATAAAACAGGAGAGGCATGGAAAATGACCTTCTTTTTAGAAGTTTACCCCCTCTTCAACTGAATCCTAAAGACACTGTCATGAACTGTGTTGAATGGTGAAAGTTTTAGTATTTCCATTTGTGGTGTTGTCATATGTTACATCTGTTTCATGTTTAGGTGTTGTGGGAGTGGCTGTTGAAGGAAGTTTGCAGTGTTGGAGCTTTTATTCCCTGTGCAACAAAAGCTTAAAACCTGTTAAAGGGATGTTAAAATAAAGTTACAGAGAGAATAATAATTGGCCATGCAAATAAAAACTTTGATTTGTTGATTTATTTATTTTTTTTTTTTAGGGGAGTGGGTTGGGGGGTGATTATGATCCAGAAGATTTTGTCTTCAAATATGTGTGTGTGTGTGTGTGTGTATAATATTTGAGTATTTTAGAGTATATTGGTTTTAAATTAATACAGTAAGTGCTGTAAAATAGATTTCTTTTATATTCAATTAATCCCTTGCTAGTAGATACGGTTTTTGAAAACAAAGCTTAAATGGGATTTTGTTTTAAGACAGCAAAACTGAGAGACCTCTCATCCATTGTCAGCATGCACAATTTCTCTCATTCTGCAAAGTTAGACTGAATCTTTTTGACTCCCTTCAACTCTGATGGATAATGTTCATCATTCTTAAAAGTCCATAGCCAGTTTTCATGTTCTATATTAATGGGAGAATGAACAAGGCAAGAGGTAAGATGAAATGAATTCAATGAAAGTGTGTTTATAATTGCCCATGATTATTTTCTGTATTAGATACTAGTTTTAGATTTAATAATGTACTTTTTAAAGAAAATGCAGGGTGGTTGTATATATAACCTAAAAAAGATGGTATGTGTGACACATAAGGTATATAATTAGCTTAGATTTTCTAGTGATGAGAATGTGGTTAAAGTTCAAATCTGAAAAGAAGGTAAGTCTTGAGTCTTAGAACCAGAAGTATAGTATTTCCTAAAATGACCAGCTGAGTGCATTAACTTAGGGCTACATGTGCTTAAGGAATTTTGAACCATTACTTTGAAAGATGCTGAGGACTTTGGTCTGTTTTTTGCTTTTGTTTGGTTTGGGGTTTTTTGTTTTGTTTTGTTTTGTTTTTTTGTTTTTTTTTTTCCATTTTATTTGTATCCCACCTTAAAAAGCACTTTATGGTTAATTTCCAGTTGTCACTTTTATAGACCATCCTTTTGCTTATATGCTGGATTTTTTTTGATGGAGGAGGAGTTGTGTTGTTGACTGGTCTCTTATTTTGGGATATTTGGAGAGGGGTTGGTATTTAAGCCTGAGTATAATAAAGAGCAATTCTTCAGTTTTACTTTTTTGGAAATGAAATCTAATTATATTTTATGGTGTTGGGAGTAAAAGAGCATTTTACCCCTCTTTAAAAGGGTGCTTTATCCTGTTGAAACCAAAAAGATTGTCTGTGAATGCTATCTTTTTAGAAGTACTAGAAATGACTCCCCTCCAAAGTGAGAGTGTTGAGAAAGCATGGTGGGGGGTGAGGGGATGATCTACCTAATTAATGGGGCAGTTAACAATTTAAGATGACTTGAATAATGGAAAGTAAGAGCTCTCTTAGTTCTGAAATTATGCACCTACTTTGATGACCCCTGAATACAGAAATGTTCATCTCTGAATGAGCTCTGACTTGAGGGAGGGGGGAAAAAGAGTTTTTATTTGCATGGCTGTATTTATATTAACATTGACGTTTTCTTCTAATTTTCTCCCTTCCTACCCCTTGGGTTTGAAGAGGGGAAAAAAATGCACACAAAGGAAAATGAAGCATGCGCCATTCAATACTATCATTCCAATCCTCATGGACTATTGCCTGTTCTGAAAATATTTGAAACTGCACTGAAAGCTACATCAGTCTGTTGTATCTTTTCTTTTGTAAATGACCTCACATGTAAATTCACCAAATAAATATTACATTCAAGCTTTTTTATCTATTTTTTAAATAGAAAGGTAGGTTGTTTGTTTTATTATGATATTGGGTAAATTCACAGTCATTCTCTTGTGGGTTCAAACTAAATTTGGAAATTGGGATATACTGACATTATTACACAAAGCAAAATTAGTGAGTATGGTGGGGATTCCTGAGAGCATTCATCCCTTCTACTGATGAAATAAGTTCCTCAGGAGAGCTAATAGAGCCAGTTCAGTCCATCTCTTACCTATATTTTACCCATACTTGCAAAGCAGCCTCAAAAGTTGCCAATCAGACCCAAGCCCTGTGGCTGAATTTATCCTTAAACCAGTTTCCCAAACAACATACTAAGATAATCAAAAAGTCAAATACATGTAAAGAGGGGAATTCCTAAGGCCACTAGCAAGCACTAGCCCAGGACAAGACATGGGCTCAGAAAAGAGGGAGAACCCCGAACTTTGCAATCACATTCCTTCTTTAATAGGAGGGCTGAACTCAGGAAGAGCACTAACCAATGCAAAGCCAATTTGCAAAGACTGAAAGGTGTTTTTTGCATTGGTTTGATTTTCTTAGCTCCTGGCACTCAAGGAAATCTCTGTCATAACACTAACTGGATTAAAACTCAAGAAACAGCTCAGGGACTAAATCCCAGGGTTAACACTTTAAAATATTAAATTTTTCTTGTGAATATAGATGCAAAAATCCTCTATAAAATACTAGCAAACTGAATCCAACAGGACGCTAAAATAGTATACACGATGATTAAGATGGATTTAGCACAGGTATACAAAGGTGGTTCAACATAAGATCACTTAATGTAATACACCACGTTAAGAGAATGAAGGGAAAAAATTAAAACCACAGGATCAGTTCAATTGTAGAAATAGCCAAAGACTTGGAAAAGAAGGATAAATTGGAGGACTCACACATCCTGAACTTAAAACTTTCTGGGGAGTGGATGTAGCTCAAGCGGTTGGGTGCCTGCTTCCCATGTGGGAAGGTCCCAGGTTCAGTTCCCAGCGCCTCAAAACAAAAAAGCAAACAAATGAAAAACTAACTCAGGGGAGCCAATGTGGCTCAATGGTTGAGCTCTAGTTCCCCACATATGAGGTCCTGGGTTCAATCCCCAGCCCAGGTACCTTTAAAAAAAAAATAAAAAAAAAAAAGACTGGCACAAGGACAGACAAATAAACCAACTGAATAGAATTGAGGGTTCAGAAATCAACCCTCACATGTATGGCCACCTGATTTTTGACAAGAGTGCAAAGAACACTCAGTTGGAAAGACTAGTCTGTTCAACATATGGTACTCGGAAAACTGGATCTCCATATGGAAAATAATGAAGATGGAACCTTACTTCACACCATATACTCAAAAAACCTCAATATGAATGAAAGGCATAAATATACAGATCCAGAACTATAAACTTCTAGAGGAAAATGTAAGGAAACATCATCAGGACCTTGTGTTAGGAAATGTTTTCCTAGACAATACCCAAAGCACAGCAACAAAAGAAAAAAAATAGATAAGTGGAACCTCATCAAAATTAAAAACTTTTGTGCAAAGGACTTTATCATAAAAGTAAAACAACCACCAACACAACACAAGAATATTGAACTCAACAACAAAAAGACAAACAGCCAAATTTTTAAATGGGCAAAAGACTTGAACAGAAATTTCTCCAAAGATGATGTACAAATGGCCAAAAGCCTATGAAAGGATGCTCAACACCATTAGCCATTAGGGAACTGCAAGTCAAAACCACAATGAGATACCATTTCACACCCACTAGAATATCTACTTTTAAAAAATACAAATCACAAGTGTTGGAGAGGATATGGAGAAATAAGAACACATTTATTGCTGATGGGAATGTAAAATGGTGTGGCTGATGTGGAAAACAATTTTTGCAGTTCCTTGGGAAGTTAAGTATAGAGTTACCATATGACCTGGCAATCCCACTACTAGATAAATATACCCAAAAGAATTGAAAGCAGGAACACGAACAGATATTTGCACACCGATATTCAGAGTAGCATTTTTCTCAATTGCTAAAAGATGGAAGCAATTCAGGTGTCCATCAGCTGATGAATGGATAAACAAAATGTGTTTTAGTTTCCTTGATTGCCAAAGAAAATTCCAGCATTGGGTTGGCTTAAACAACAGGAATTCATTTGCTAATGATTGTGAGGCTAAAAGAATGTCCAAATCAAGGTGTCATCAAGGTGATGTTTTCTCCTTGAAAACTGGCTTTCTGGGGCTGACTGCCAGTGATCCTTGGTCTTTAGCTTGTCACATAGCAGTGTCTTCTGGTCTCTCCCTTCACTTCTGTGTTCTATAGGTGTTTCTTTTCTGGCTGCACTTTATGGCTTTCTTTCTGTGTGTGTCTTAATTTCATTCCATTTATGAAGGACTCCAGTAATAGGATTAAGGGCCAACCTGATTGAGGTGGGCCACACCTTAATGAAGGAACTTCTTCAAAAAGTCCTACTTATAATGAGTTCACATCCACAGGAATAGATTCATTTTAAGCATGCATTTTTCTGAGTACAATAACAGCTTCAAACCACCACATGTGGTATATGCACACAATGAAATACTATTCAGCCATAAAAAGGAGTGAAGTTCTGGTACATGCAAGAGCATGGATGAAACTTGAAAACATGTTGCGTGAAATAAGCCTGACAAAAAAGGACAAATATTGTATGATTTTCATGATATGAAGTAATTAGAATAACCAAAAACTCATAGAATCTAGAATATAGTTTACAAGTGGATGGAGTGCAGGTAGGAAACAGCATTAATGCATAAAATACTAAAACATACACAGGGAGCAGATGTAGCTCAAGTGGTTGAGCACCTGCTTCCCATGTATGAGGTCCTGGGTTCAATTCCTGGTACCTCCTAAAAAAAAAAAAAAAAGCAGTTTATATTTGAGATAATGGAAAAGTTTTGGTAATAGATGGTGGTGATGGTAGAACAACATTGACTGTAATTAACAGCAGTGAATTATATATTTGAATGTGGTTAAAAGAGGAAATTTTAGGTTGTATATATGTTACTAGAATAAAAATTAGTTAAATCTTGGACCTGTACAACACAATGAACTATAAGTTAAATCATGGGCAATAGTTAGTAGTACAATTATAACAGTGGGCTTTCACCATTTTAACAAACATACGAATGGTGCAGAAATCTGATCCCGAAAAACCCAAACAGCACTCTGAGGAGCAGAGGAACAAAGTTTTATTACGCGTGAGCCCAGAAAAGTCAGTCTCAAAATTCTGGGCCCAGAGCCTTGATTTTCATCAGTTTATATAGGGCTTTTAGGTAGGTACATTCTTAAGCAAGTAGGGGATCAAGATTTACAAAAGCGAGCAGTCTGCATAGTAGGCGGGTGAGGTCTCCCACCTGGTCAGGAGTATGTAGGGTTCTGCTAACCGGAATGCAGGCTTTAGTTATGTATATTGAGACACAGGTGGGCATTCCTCATCATCCCCCCCCCCTTGATGCTCCTTTATCACTAGGTGGCATCACTATTCAGTGGTCTGTAGCCCCTTAGGGCAAGCATTTTAGTGGTAGTTAACCCTGGACACTTGTTTCAATAAATCTGACTAGGGTGCTTACCAGGCTTGGACCAAGAGCGACCACCAGGACCAATATCAATAAAGGCCCCACTAGGGACACGAGCCAAGAGGTCCATTGTCTGAGGTCTCAGCTCCAGCTTCAGTCCAATACCTATCTCCCCTTGGCTGGCAGTGAGCAAATCC
>PVKH010008388.1:0-19524 GCA_004027955.1 Chaetophractus vellerosus | reverse complement strand
GCATTGCCTTGATGATGCCTTAATTTGGACATTTTCCCCTGGCCTCAAAACCATGAGTGAATACTTTCTCATTGTTTAAACCAACCTATTTCATGGTATTTTCTTGAGTAGTAAAGGGAAATAAAACAGCCAGATAAAAAAATCACTTGAAAAAATCAGAGGAATTAGTACTTGGAGCTCAAACAGGGCCAGAAATAGTTTCCACCATTTAGACTGGAAAAACCTTGAAATTCATAGGGTATTGGTAGAGCACTCAGAAGGTCTTGCCTCAGTAATGGAGAATTTTATCCATAGACTAAATGATGCTCAGTTTTTGCCTAACAAATCTTAAAAGCAAGACCCCCAAAAGATCAAAGTGTCCCAGAACAAAGCTCAAGTATATTTATCAGAATACAAAAATATCCAGCACCCAACAAAGTAAATGCTACAAGGTCTGACATGCAAGAAAAATTACCAGGCATGCAAATGACCAAGAAAATAGGACCTACAATGAGGAGAAAAATCAATCAATCAAACCAACTCAGAACTGACATGTATGCTATCAGACAAGAACATTAAAACAGTTACAACTATATTCCACATGTTCATAAAGCTAAAGGAAATACTGAACATGTTAAATAGACACGTAAAAAATATAAAAGTGGCACAAATCTAACTCCGGGAGATGAAAACTACAATTTGAGATTAAAAAAATACACCAGATGGGAAAAACAGCAGATTAAATATTACAGAAAAAAAGATTAGTGAAATCGTAGACATAGCAATAAACTATACATTGAGTCACTGAAAAAAAACCTGAATAGAGCATCAGTTAGCTAACAGCCTAATATACATGTAATTGGAGTCTCCAAAGGAAAAGAGAAAAGAGGGGCCAGAAAAAATATTTGCAGAAATAATGGCCAAAATTTTTCCAAATTGAGGCAATTTATAAACTTCAGTTAAGCCCCTAAAACTTCACACAGAATAAACATGAATAAATGACAACAAATCACATCATAATCAAATTGCTCAAAACCAGTGATAAGGAGACTTCCTTAAGCACAGACAGGTGTAAAAAAGACAGGTTAATCACAGAAGAATAGAAAAAAAGGATGAGAACATATTTATGGTTATATACAAGGCAAAAGAGAGGACAGTGGATTAAATTCTTTAAAGTACTGATAGAAAAAGAAACAACAACACTATTAAGCTAGGATTCTATACCCAGAAATAAATCTTTCAAATATTTAAGTTACAATAAAGTCTTTGTCTTTTTCAGACAAAAAAGCTGAGGGAATTCATTACCAGCAGACCCACATTATAAAAAATGTTAAAGGAAGTTCTTCAGGCAGTAGGAAAATGACACTAGATGGAAATATGGATATACACAAGGGAATGAAGAGCAGGTCTGGCTTCACGGACATGGAAACTGTGCAGTTGCACAGGGTCCCATGCTAGAAGGGCCCTAAGTTTGGTTTAATGTTCTTTTGTTGCCATCCTGAGATTCTTAATAATTTTTGAACAAGGGTATCAGCTTTTTCATTTTGCACTGTGCTCCCCAAATTATGTAGCTGGTCCTGATGAACACTTTGTAGCCCCTGGGAGTAGAGGTTGCAATGACTTGGCTTAGGCTAGGTCATATGTTCGGGTGTGGAATGGGGAAGGCATGGAGGTGGCTTTTTCAGAAGGAAATCTGGAATGCTTTTATTTCTGTATGGGTTTTGTATTAATTTTGCAACTGTCCTGTAATTTTGAAATTATTTAAAAATAAAGTTATTTTAAAAGAGTGACTGTAATCTGGATGGAAAAACCCCAGATGTCCATGAAAATAACTTTTTTAAAGTAAAAATTTTTGGAGAATGAGAACATGATTGTCCTCTTCTTTGCAGAGAGATGGACTATACATGCCTAAATTCAGAAGGTCTTGGCTCTTCATGAAGTTCATTTATTGCTGAATGCTCAAGACTATCTTCTCGGGCCAAACTAACTTGTTTACTTATATTTTGTGAGTGTGAGTTTGTTGTGTATGTGTACACTAATTCCAATATCAATACTTTAATAATGTCTATTCCATAAAATATTGGTGCCGAGGCACAGCAGGACTGCCAATTGGCTTTAAATGCAAAAGAGCGGCTACAGTACTTCCAATCAAGTTTTAGTGTTCAAGTTCATTTTATTATATTATATTTATATCTATTTAAGTCCAGGCCTTAAAGCTGAGAGAGCAATATGATAGGTGGCGGACTGGCAAAACATGTTGAATGAGAGTAGACACAGTAATACCAGCCTTGGCCCAACACCAACCTCTAGGCCACAGATGAAAAGGCTGAAACATCACTGAAAGTGAGTATTTATTTGGGAGAGGGTTGCCCATGTTGTATGGGGAAGGGTGCTTTTCTCAAACTGTGGGCCACATTAGGGAACTTTCAAGAAAATTCCTGGAAGAATTTGAAATTTAGATGTGGGATTGGGGTGGGTATTCCAGGATCTTTAACCTGATACATGCCTGAAAAAGTCTAAATGTGAGAGGTTGTGGATAGCTGTCCTGAAGGATTGTGAGGAAAGAATTTCATGTCCATTAGCAGGGTCAAGGGGGTTTCCCATGTGGATGTGAACCCATGGAAGAGAGTGGTTCATAAGCTATTTTCAAAAAGACCCCAACCAAGAGAGCTTTCTAGATTTTTCAAAAAGACCTCAACCAAGGGGATGAAGTGACCTCAGCAGAAAGGGGCTGAATGTGTATATGATTTGTAGAAGCTGGGAGGAAAGGGGGGGGTTGGGTGATGTGCTAAAGGAAGCACCCAGTGCTAAAGCTGCTTTCTGTTAGTACGCTACCACGTCCAGCTTGTTCACTATGCAAACTTCACGCAATATGTGTGACAACTTACCATTAGTTGTAATGTTTGAGACTCTAATCATCCATTGAGTATACGGGTATAAATGATGTGCTTAAATCTACAGATAATTTATAAAATTTGTTCTACACTTGAATACTCACATCTAGTCATTTAGTTAAAGCCTTCGGCTTTGATTAAAGTTGTTAACATTTGAAGTGTTGACTGATGTAGCCTCCCTGGTGTGGAAATATGAATATTTTTCTCCCTTATTAATGTCCTATAGTGGAGACATAACCTTTTACTTAAAATAATTGGATTTGGAAATGGAATTATAATATCTATCCTCCCATCCTCCCCTGTAATTTATGAATTTGCTGATTATTCTTGTTTGTGAGCATAAGTTACCTTTATTATCATTTGCCTTTATCCAACATACACACACACAAACACACACACATTCAACAAACAATTCAAAAAGATTTTTAGGGAGCACATTTAATTGCAGCTATAGCAATGAGGGTAGGGTAGGCAGGAGTGTGAGTTTATAATGCTGATCACGAAATAAGAGCTTCAAAGCAGGTGGCGAGTCTAAATTTGATACTGATAGGGCTATTTCACTATAGCATTTAAAGCAAATAAAGTCATATTACCAAAGATTTAACACAAAATTAGAAAGTTCCCTTTGAAAATTTCCTAGTACATCTTCTAATGATTAAAATTTCCTTGGGAAGGTGGAAATTAAATGAACAGCATTGCAAAAAAGAAATCTGACAGCTCTAAATGAAAGAATGATTTAAGTATAGTTTCAGTAGCTATTAGGCAAGAAGCAAATGATCTTCTAATCAATTTACTGTTATAAAAATAAGTCCAAATGATTTTCAAGGGACATATGAAATAATTTTTATGGGACACTTATGGGTATTGCTACCTTAGTTATTTTATTTGTCTCTACACAAAGGCATTTGAAAACAAGCAGCCACTCTAGTGAGATTTTTAGAACTGTTTTTGTCCTTGTGAGAAAAGATTTAAGAATCTGCTGAAGACTGGATTTTTTTTGTCCATTCAATAAATACTCTTATTATTATTAATACTGTAGGATATCATAAGACTGGGACAGGCAGAGGAATAAAAATGCAGATGTTGGAATAGATCCATTTTATCTATGAGAAATTTTAACTGTGACCTTTAAACAATGCTAGAAACCCTGCATAATTTCTTATCCAGAGCAAGTTCATTATAATAATCTGACAATCTCAATTATAATAAATTTAGGCATTCAATTTATACCAAATGGTTGATGTCTTTTTTTAGTAAGTAGCAAATTTTTAGGTGTCTTTGAGATTGTTATATTCATCCACCCCTTTCTTGGTCTCTTTTCTTGTTTACATCCCCAAATATAAGCAACAAAACATACATACATCCCAGAATGAACACCTATTTACATCCAAAGAAAAGTTTATTTTCCAGTTATTTAATTTTGGCTTGGTTCCTGAAGTGTCATAGGATCAGTGATCAAGATGCTAATTTGGGTTAATTCTTCCTTAGTGTGGGAAGCTACATGGAAGAGTCAAAATTTCCAAAAATATGCTCCAGCTCTTCCTTGCTTTACAAACAAGTGTGGAAACAGGCTTCATCACATTGTCCATGAATACTCATTATTGTTTCTTTTCTGGAATTATTTCCTTAGATGGTAAAGCCAATGGGAAGAAATTAATATATAGAATAATGTTCAAATTTATTTTGTATTACCACAATCTACCTTGTAGGTACACAGTAGTAAAAGAACTTAACATTGCTTTTCATTCTTTCAATACATTTTTTTTTGCATCTAGAAAATGGATAGCAAAGTATCTGCATGGTTCATAAGAATATATTATTTTAAAATTCATAACTATATGCACTTATTTCATGTAGAAAATCTGCAGTTCTTGTATTTAAAATTTCCTCTAGGAAGGGCTGTTTAGGTTTTCAATAGCAGTAGGAACTATTATACAAGCGTGATAATACCATGTGGAAGCCCGAGTAGTCTTCTAAGTTGAAAACAAAACTTATGTACTTATGCACTGTTAACTAGTCTTTAATTCCCTTAACAAGCTTTTGGAGGGGCTATAATTCAAGCTAGAGGTTCATCCAGCGAGCATCTGCAGAGGGAAGAATTTGCTTGACAACCTCTCCTTACTTATTCATATTTTAACACTAAAATATCTGCTACAAAAGTGAAAGTAGTATTAATGGTATTATAAATGACAGTGGCAGATATAGGAGCCAAGCAGAGTTTTCAGCACACCTTCAGTTTCTGAGTATAAAGCATAGACAAGGGATTAAAAGGGACACTTATTGTCATAAGTTTCATTCTCTAAATCTAAACACACATGACCTGTAAAATTGGTAATGCTGCATGTTTAAAATGTTTCTCTATGCTTGATTTCCACTGCTGACAATACTGATATCGAGTTATGTGATTCCTACCACTCTCCCTCATCCCTACTCTTTAGGTAGCTTTGTGACAAAAACCCTGATTAGTTTAACCAAATAATCTTGTTTTTCAACATTATAGTTTGACAAGAAAAAGATCTTTGGGGACTTTTTGAAGATTACAATTGCAAAAATATTTGCATTTTTCAAGTCACAATTTTGCAGAGTTTTTATTCTCCCATGGGAATCTTTAGAAAAACTCATTATACTCATACAGAATATATTAATATCTGTCTAATGTCAAGTATAGTGCCATGTGAAACTGGATGTTTAATCAATATTATTTAATAATCCCAGAGTTATTTATAATGATATCAGCAGTCAGCCTCATCCTCCTTTCTTCCTTTCCACCAGCAAACCTCTGTATCAAAGACAGCCTACACTTACTGGCTCTCATTACATAGAACAACAGCTTCTGAAGCCATCTGGTCTACTTAAAACTAACCGCTCATTGGGAAAGGGGACTGCAGATTTCAACCATGTGGACATTGATTCTATCAATCCTGCCTCCATGATTGAGAAAATACATCACTGCGGTGTTAGGAAGGTGAAGTGCTCTGACTCCACAAGGAAAGGACACGGAAGCTTGCATTTGACACCTCCCCAGTGTCTCTTTTGGATTCTTATTTGGATCTGTTTTCTATAATAAAGCTATAATCGATAAGAAGCAGAGACTTTAACCAGAACCATCGTCCATGGATTAGAATTTGGGGATCATTATGTCTAGAAGCTAAATCTGGAAATTTCAAGTTTAGGAATTAAGTCTCCATAAAGTTTACTTCAGATACACTGAAATACATGGACACAAGGGCATTTCCAGCTGGACAGCAATGTTCATTTGAAACTGGTTTTATTATCCAAGTTCTTCTAGGAGTTAATCAAACTTTTCCAGGAAACAGACCTTCTCCCTCATCATGGGTTCTATTGCAGGACTTAAAGCAGTATGAACATGTGTATGGTCTCTAGAGCAAGACTGCGTGATATTTAAAGTCTGCCTCTGCCCCTTGTTAGCTGTGACTTCTTAAGTTAGGGTGGGGGTTGGAAGAAGAAATTTAAAATCCAGAAAAAGGAGGGATTGAGAAGAAGGAATCTAATTTCTTTACAGCTATACTTTTAAAAAAAAAGATTTATTTTATTTATTTATTTATCCCCTCCCCCCATTGTTTGCGCTTGCTGTATGTTCTCTGTGTCTGTTTGTTGTGTGCTTGTCTCCTTTTTTTTTAGGAGGCACTGGCAACCAAACCTGGTACCTCCCATGTGGGAGGGAGGTGCCTAATGGCTTGAGCCCCTCCACTCCTGCTTGTTGTGTCTCATTGTGTTTCCTTGTTGTGTCTCTTTGCTACGTCATCTTGTTGTGTCAGCTTATTGTCTTGCTCATTTTCTTTAGAAGGCCCCGGGAACCGGGCCCGGGACCTCCCATGTGGTAGGTGGGCACCCAACTGCTTGAGCCACATCTGCTTCCCTATAACTATTCTTTTATTAGGGACTGTGATGGCATTATTTATTATTTTTTGTTGGAGCAGTTGCATATTTACAGAAAGGTCATGCAACAAGTATAGAGTTCTCATATTTACCCCCCCCACACACAATTTATTAACAGTTTTCATTAGTATGGTCAGTTATTATACTTTGCTATAAAAACATTTATACCATGCACTTGTTAAAAACCCTTACTTAACCAAAATTGCACATTTCCTCAAGTATTGTGATAAAAATGTTTTACTTTGAATAATTTCAACTAAGAAAGTTCATGGGTATTAGTTAAATGAGAAAAAAAAGCACCCTCCCCCCCAAACCCAAAACTAGCCGCTGATTACAATGGTTCAGGATGTGAACTTTGCTAAAAGGCTCAGCTCTGAATCAGTGTGGTTATATACTAAGCTGGAAAAGAACAAATTATGTGTATTTAATATAGGATTATTGGGCTCATATATTACATATGAGATTGTCTCAAATTTGGATGCATCCTTCATTAATTGGAACAAATAAAAGTGCTGAATTTGAGACTAGTCAAAAGTTTTTTAAGTCAGAAGGCACATGTTTTACGCCTTTATCTCATTTTAAAACCCAGCAACCCAAACCATCAAATGAACTACTTTTGTAGCAGTTCAAGTTAGCATAAAGATTTGTTGTTTTCTGATTTCCAGTCCAAAGGTACAGATAAATTTTTGCCCATAATAAATATATCTACAGAGTTAAGGCCTCCTCATCAAGAGTGTGAACTTGCCCATAAGGACATCACAAGGATCTTTAAATTCAATGTTTACTTTAAGGGAAATAAACTGGGTTGGTGGTAGACACAGATCTTTTACTCCAAGCCAGAGAAATCTGGTCTCAAGGTCTAAAACACAGTGACTCTGTTTTCAAAGCCTGATGTAAGCTTGCAGAGCTTGTGACAGGCACTTCTTCCCGGAGTGAAGTCAGATGATTATAGCAAGTGTAGCTAAAGGGAAAATTCTTAAACGGAAGCACGTGCTACCTCCTGCAAGTATCTGTGCTCCAGTTCGAGCAATATTATTCAGAAAAATGTTGTGTAGAAATATTTGTCAAGCTATATCTTTCACTGGAATGCAACTCAACTTGGAAGGTGACTTGGTTGAATCTATGGTAGATACCCCTCTAACAAAAGGCTCAAAGTAGCCATGAAATGAGCATCAAGCTCTTGGTGAAGAGCTGAAATCTCAGCCTGATGCAACTGAGAAGTAACACAGTTTCAGTGCCATTGCCACACAGATTATGAAAGAAATTAATTGGAGGATTTTGGTCAGAGAGTGAGTTTCTTCTGGAAAGATCTTTTGTGAGGGAATAAGAATTCATAAAAAGCCAAAGGTTTCTTATGACAAATTAGAAGAAGGAGCTAAGAATTTGTCCTTTAAAGTGACTTTTAGATACAAGAATTATTTCTACAATATGTTCAAGAAAAGATAAGTCAGACTTTTCATGCAAAAATAATTAGTTAATAATAATAGCCAACATTTAAAATAGTTAATGAACTAATATGTACAGACTGGACTTTTGGAGAGAAAGTGGATTGAAGAGTAGAGCAATTTTGAACTGGCAGAAATTTATTTGCTTTATCTTTCAGTTCATGAATGCTTTTTACCAGTCAGAATATTAAGTTTAAAAATTAAAAAATTCTTTAGAAGATTGCTCATTGTCATTGTAAAAAGAAATGTTTATAATGCCAAATATAATTTGAAAGCATGATTGTTTTATGTTATCTTTATATCCTTTTTCTTTATTTATGTCATTAGAAACAGAATAGCAGTTAAAATGTAATGAGAAAATATCAAAGTGATCTTTTTGGAATTGCCTATACGGCAACATATGTTGGCCAGTTTTTATAGGAAATCGATGTCAAGTTTAAGAATAAAACAGAGACAAGAAAAGTTTAGATATCAACTCTGAAAATTAAAATTTGATATTATGGTAGTCTATTTAATAAGTACGAAAGCAACCTCTTCAAGCATGGAGTTTGTGTGTGCAATTAAGGAATAGAGACAAGGCAATATGATGGAGAAAGAAACCTAAAAATGGTAACTTTAATCTTTAACAATGAATATGAGCAAAGATCAGAATGGGAGACTATCTGTTATAATGTCTGCATCCTGAACATGTCCTGACAAAATTTCCTAAAATGGAAAATGCAATAATATTTTGAATATTTTCTTGGATAATGTAAAACACCCCCTGAGAATGCTCTCTTTCCCTCCTAGTTCCCCATATCAAAACTTCAAAACAAAATGACTGGAGCTTGAATGGAGCCCAGAGAAATGTATAGTAAAAACAGAAGGCAGATCTATAAATCCTTGCTGGAGGTCCAAACAGTTATAAATAAGAAAAAAGTACCCAATAACAGGGATTTCATTTATCAAAGGTTGAATGGCTAAGGTGTCATTAAGAGACCAACTTACATTAATAAGTTCAACTTCCCAGATTTTTTTCAACAGGTCCATCGATGTGTAGCCATTAATTAGAAAGGCTTTGGTGTAGTCGCCCAGATCAATGGAATCCAGCCACTCAGCCACAGAGGTGGGATGGTAGCCATCATGACCGATGGGTCTCATCTGTAATACAAAATGGCATTAAGATTCATTTAAATTGTTTACTTCGTGTTCCAACAACAGAATCCACTTCGTCGCTTGGAAATTTATCTGACATGAAGCAACAGATCTCTCAGGATAAGGAAGTGAGGAAAAACAAAAATACTTTATGCAAGATTCTAAATCATTAATAATTTTCACACTGAATTACTTTTCAAAAATACACCCAGAAATTTCCAATTTAGCTGCTAAATCAACCCCCTATTTGAGAGAACTAAATATGTCAAACTTCTGTTATAGACATTATTGACATTCTGTTGGATGGAATTTAAAATGATGTCGGTTGAGCAATATTAAATTCAATGCTGAAGACAGAAGGAATTGCACTTCCAAAAATGTGGGTGATAATTCAAATGCACACAAAGCATATGAAAACACTGCATGACTTGAACATTCAAAAGGAATCCGTGCTCATGCAGGATATGTATTGTAGGGAGTGCAAACATGCTGGAAAAACATACTGCTGTGTTAAGCCAGTAAAGAAGAGGCTTTGGAGTGTTTTAAGACCATGTGTTCTGCATAGACTGTACATTATGTTAGACATGAATACAGAACATGCTGGCAGACAGTCTCCTATTTTTTGTCAGCTATATACAGAATGTTTTTTTTTCTTTTTACTTTAGGAGAACAAAGAAGTGTGACAGCAACATAATGTTGCTGAGTTTAAATTGGAGTGTGAAAGTAATTTAAGGCAGAGAAACTTCTGGGTTTAAAATTTCATATGGATTATTCTAGTACTTCAGCTTTTATTTGAAAATTTAATTGAATTTGTGGTTCTTGGTTTTTAAAGTGACTCACTTCTAAAATTTATGCTGCCTTGCATGCAATACCATATATCTTAATACTTCAGTTACTTAGGACAGCTGGTACCTCATAAACCTGATGTGATCTTTCAGTAAAATTCATGATGGGAACAGCAAATTGGGCAAAACACAACATAGATTTTCCTCTTGCTTCAGATTAAAGGAGGTAAATATTAATGGAAATCTATATGATTCTGATTTGTGAGCAGAGAAAAAGATTCGTCTGGGCATCAGGTATTCAGATTTTAACTTTAAAATGTTAGACTTTCTCTCATTATGCAGGGTTCTCAATTTTGAGATTCTCCTTATGCCTTCATTTTTTAAATTAGAGAAGTTGTAGGTTGACAGAAAAATGATGCAGAATATACAGAGTTCCCATGTACCCCGTCTATTATTAACACCTTACATTTTAGTGTGCTATATCGGTAACAATTGATGAAAGAAGATTATTATAATTAGACTAACTATAGTCCAAGGTTAGGGTTCACTGTTTCTGTTGTATAGTCCTATGGCTTAAAAAAATTTTTACTCTAGTAACACATATAGAACCTAAAATGTCTCCTTTCAGCCACGTTCAAATACATAATTCAGTGTTGTTAATTACATCCACAATGTTGTGCTACCATCACCACCATCCATTACCAAAACTTTTCCATCACCTGAAAGAGAAACTATACAATTTAAACACTAACTCTCCATTCCCTCCCCTCACCCCGGCCCTTGCTAACTAACCTATATTCTCGTTTTTGACTCTATGAATTTCCTTATTCTAATTATTTCATATCAGAGAGATCACTCCATTTTTAGGTTCATTTTTCTCCTTTCCTCTTTCCTGTTGTTCCACTCCCCAGTTTAATTTCCATTTTGATGTTTAAATGTCTTCTATTTTAAAGCTACAGCAGATTCATTATTTGCATTAGAGTCTGAACTTCATTTATCATGAGACTTTTGTAGGTATTCTTGGTAACTGTAACACAAAACTTGAAGATCAGTCAAGGAGCCTACAAACCACTTCTGAAAGATGAAGAGATTCTTTAGGGCAACGCCATATGGCTCTTCCCTGTACCAGAAGAATTGGACAGTGTATGCCTACCCCTACAAACGTTCAAGGAAACCTCCCTCAACCCTAGCCTTGCTGCCCTACCCATGATATGAGCCATATTCTCTATGGAATATGTACATTTCTTTCCTTTGAGACCCAGGTCGTTTAACCAAAGAGTGAACACCAAGCCTAAGCATGATCTATTTAAAAAAATGAGCTGAGACTTAAATTTCTCAGTCAGGAATTCAGAAATAAGAAATTATGAAACTGAGGCACATAGTATCAAAGGAAGAAGTGAGGTAGAGACAGAGCCAATGGACTGTGGCAATTCAGAGCCTTGTTTAAGCAAAGGTTGTATGGCAGTAGAAGTGATGAGTCAGTAGAGTAAGTCCATTGGTAAAGCGAGTGAAATGGATGAGATATATGGCATAAGCAGAGATTATGTAAGCAAGAGATGCTGCCGCTCCTGAGGGAAAGAGGCCTTGAGTATTCCTGGTGAGCTTTCAATTTCCCTGAGGCTTGAGTATACTGGAGCTTTCAGATGTTCATGAAATCCCTGTTGGGTGGGTCTCTGTTTTTTTCCAACTTGAAAAGTTGTACATTATACAAGATAATATATTAATAGGTGATCAGTGGGATGATAGCATGATGTCCAAGAAAATACAGAGAGAAGTATAATATTTTTCTTGTGAAGTCAACTGCTGGTGGCTTGAGGTGGGGAAAACTTAAAAAGACCACTTTATTCAGTGGCTCCAATATACTTTCTTTCTCTGATTGCTACTAAAATCTGTTGGGACATTTGTTTTGCCTGTCCAGCATCCACTGCCCTTTCTTCAGTTAATGGTGCCCTAGTTTCTCTTGGGAAATCAGCCTCTCTCATTCTCAGTCCATATGATTTGGAGGAACCTGAAAGAATTCCTGGCTCTAGATGGAGCATGTGATCCAGAGCTAAACCAATCAGTGTATATTTTTCTCTTCTATACTGTGATTTGTTTGGGGACAAACATGTAACTCAATTTGGGCCAATGAGAATATGGACTAGAATTTCACAGAATGTGTTGGAAAGAGATAATCTCTCCACTGGACTTGGAGCTATGAGGATATAATCCTGGAGCTGCTGAGGCTCCTCATGTGGAAAGGGCTACCTAAGAGTGATATCAATGCAGAGAGAAGGGGACAGAAGATATATAGACAGGAGAGAGAGAGAGAGAGAGAGAGAGAGAGAGAGAGAGAGAGAGAGAGAGAGAGGTTCTGATAACAACATCTGCGCCCCTCCATCCAGTTGTGCCTGAAAACAAGATATTCCTGGACTCTTCAGTTACACGAGCCACTAAATTTCTTTCCTTTTTATCTTTTTGCGTAAGCCAATATGACTTTGCCACTTTCAATCCAAAGAGTTCTGACTACAAAAAAAGATTCTTGCCGCATTTCCCCCTGATGTTCAGAAATGTGTCAAAAAGGGCTTTTAGAATAATTGTATAGTCTATGTGGTACTTGGAATAGAGAAATTATTAGAGCTAAAGTTAATGAATGGATAAGTGACTAGTAACCTGCAGTTATTCCAGCTGGATTTTATTTCACTTTTTCATTGTCCTGTTTTAGCTACTCATTAAATGTTTGTTCATACAACACCTAACTCAAATTTATTAAATAGTAAATACAAGTTTAAATGACCATTCAGAGTTTTCAAAATGAGGTTTAGTGGCATTCACCTATAATTGGATGTTATATATGTATACTATTGGAAACTAGGATCCAAAGCTGAGTCTAAAGACTCATTAGAATGTTAGAGAGTTATGAAAATATTGGGGCTAGGTGAATTCTCCATGACGTACTAAGAGGTGAGTGAACCAGCTCTGCTACCTTAAACAATCCACCCCAGTCCAGAAAGCTCCCTTCCTGTCCCAGTTCACATGAAGGAAAAATGAAAGGGAAAAGAGAAGAGAAGAGAGAATCATTGGAGTTGAAATGAATGGCCTGGAGGGACGATCTTACTGTTTGCCCCTCCAAAAAGATGACCACGAGAGAAGTAGATACTGGGGACAAGCATAGGGAGTCTTGAATCCTTTTGGGGCAGTCAGATGTCCCACACAGAAAACTGTGTGACAGTCCTTGCAGGTCTTACACAGCACTCCTTTGAGAGAGCAGGTAGTGGCCACTTGCCACATGGAGTTACTGATAGCAGGTTTGAGCTAAAAAATCAGGAGATAGCCACCAGAGGACTGGAATGCAAACCTAATTAAATATAAAGAAGTTTGCCTTTCCCCCCAATCCCTCCTTCTTGTCCCAACCGGGAGAATTTAGCTTCAGAAAAGAGATGGTGACAGTCCTTTGGGGGAAGGCTAAACTTTAGGGAAGCTAAGAGAATAAAACTGGTGATTTAAACTGGATCGAAAGAGTTTGCAATATTTTACATGTCTGGAAAGTGAATATGTCTGAGCAATCATTAAGGAATAGTAAAGAGAGTTAGATGAGCTTGGTTGAGGGTAGTGATTGGTAAAAAAAATGCATCTGTATTTCACTGAATGCATACTGCTCAGTAATCTGGTTATTCATGGAAGGCAAGTTCTCACTTTATGGAAGTGAGAGTGAAGGACAGGATGAGAGACAGGGACAGGATAAAAAGCAAAGGTGAAGAGACCCTGGGAACGAATATGCTGAATGTGCAGGGGCAATTTGCATCCATCCACTCATTCAATAAATATTTAATCAATGCCTACTTTGATGGATGTTGTGGAAATAGTAGAGGACAAAACAGTCACAGTCACTCTCCTCATGGAAATTATAACTCATAATTTAAAAATATGCAAACAGATGACTGATAAATTATGAAGGCTATGTATACCTGAAGAGAGGAAACCATTAGAGCCAAATGGAGTTACAAAATTAACTTGACTCTTATTTAATGATATGCACAATGGTTACTGTGCTGCACAATAATTTTTTCCAAAGCAATTCTCCCATCTGTTCCTTCATTTCTATTGCTACTGCCACTATCCTGTATAGGTTCTTGTTAGCGCTTACAAAAACTAATGCAATAGCCTTCCACTTTGCCTCCCAACCTTGGTACAGTTCATATCTTGCTGCTACATTAGTTTTCCTAAAAGTCGGGCTCTTCTGTCAATGCTTGCACAAAAACCTGCAGTGGTTCCTTCTTGATAAAAGTTCAAATGCCCTATTAATTCCAGCATTCATGGCCAATTGTGATCAGGTATAAATTTATCTTTTCAACCTAATCTCCCACTACTCAGATATGTGTACCCTAATGCAAATGATTAGACAAATGTATTTAACAGTATGTTAAATTGCTAGTCCTGCCTTGAACATGAACTGTGCAAGACATATTCATATCTTTGCCAATATTTTCAATGCGCGGAATCAGTCTTAGTTTTGGAGTGATTTCTATAGGACTCGCTTCTCTTCTTGAGCTCTAAAATCCAAATTCCAACTATTTGTAGGATATCTACATGAGACAGGCCTTACCAACACAAAGAATGAAAAACAAATTCAGGTCTTTCAGCTCACACACTGGCCCTTCCTCTGTGTTTCCCATCTTAGTTAATGGGTACCATTACTCCATTGCCCAAGTAGAAGCTTAGGAGTCATCTTACTTTCCTTTTTTAACTTTACTATCACATCTAATTTGGCCAAAAACTCCTATAAATTTGATTTCTAAAATGTCTGTCAAATCAGTTCCCTCCTTCCCAGCCCTACTGAAGAAGAGCCAATATATGATTCAATGGACTTGGGAATAAGACAATCCCAGCAATAAGTGTATTTTTTGGGTGATCTTTGGCAACTTACATAAACTCTTTGAGCTCCCTTTCACTCTTTTCTAAAATTAGTATAGTAACCTGTACCCCAAAAGGTGCTGAAAGGATTACATGATATAGGATATGCAAATTGCCTAGCACAGTGCGTTGAATCTAATAGATAATCAATAATTCTTCTCTTCCTACTGCCCTAAATTAGGCCCATGCTCAATTTGAAACTGCATTTAGATTTTCCCTTGGCTGCTAATAATTTCAACTTTCAAATAAAACTCTTCTTTCCTCTTTCGTCCCTATCTCCTCCCCTTGCTCCCTACCTTCTCCATATTTTTTAGAAAGTATTTATGCTCTCTTAGCATCCCCTACTAGTGACAGCTTTTTTTTCTCAATAGGTCACTCTAGTAGGTGGAAATCATGTTCCCATTCTTCACTTTCTTCTTATATTATAATTATGCTTCTGTGCCCTGTGCCAAGTGATGTGTATTGACTCCCACTGTGGCTGGAGTTGCTTCCCTGACCCATTGATATTGACCATAGTATTTGCTTGACTAATGGAATGGGAAGAAGTGTGAGTAAGGCAGTTTATAGATGAGGCTATGTGCTCCTGTGACCTACCATTCATCCTTCTGTGCTCTTGTGGTCTACCATAGGAATAAAAGTGCTGCACAGATGCAGAACCGCTGGTCCTAGAAGGAAGAGGAAGATTTGTAGAGCAAGCCTAAATCTAACCCAAAGCCTATCTATCCTTGCTAGATGGAGCTTGTCAGTTGAACCACAGCTGACCTGTGGATCCATGAATAGGAAAATTAATTTTTTCCATGGAACAATAGATACCTTTATTACATGAGCTAGGGTGGGAGGGAGGAATTATTTACTTTTCTGGGCCTTGATTTTCCTCAGCTAGAACTCCAGCTTCTTGCCCTCTAGTACATATCCATCTGCTCGACCACACCGGCCTGGCCTTGAAGCAGTGTGTGCAAGAAGCTTGCCCTGCTGGAACTGCTCCTCCAGAAGACTGCTGATCTTGGTGTTCTTTTTCCTTTCATCATATTTCTTCTGAATTTTCTTTGATCTTTTTTTTGTTTGTTTGTTTAAAATCTCTTCCTCCTCAGGAGTCAGAGAGAGTGCTGAGTTAACATCATGGACAACAGAGCAAAGAGAGACCACTGATCACAGGACAGTGCTCTGTGGAATGCTGGAGTCTCAAGATGCTGTCCTAGGGGTCACTTATGGGGCAGCTGAATAGCTCAGGTCTGAGATGGCCAAATCTACTTCAACCAGAGTAACTCATATTTTACACAAGGAAGAAGAGGAAGGAAGGCTTTTTCTGTAGTAGATTTAGTGCAAGGGTTCTTAACCTTTTTTGTTCCACAAACCCCTTTGCCAGTCAGGTGAAAATCACAGACCCCTTCTCAGAATGTAGCAGCAGATAGTTTTATGACACTCAACATCGGCATGTAAATTAAATTTTTGATTATTCAAAATTATGTTTTACAACTGTCCCATAATTTCAATACCTGACAACCTAACATGGTTCAACATCTGTTCCAATGGTCATTTTTGGCAAACATTTAGAAATTTGAGTTTCCCCATGGCGTCATAAAACCATCTCCACCATCCTTATGAACCTTTTGCAGGCAGTTATCCACTGCATTCAGAACATGCTACATCAAAATAAAAATCATTCTGTGGGGCGGATATGACGCAAATGGTTGGGTGTCCATCTCCCATATGGAGGAACCTGGGTTTGATCCCCGGGACCTCCCGGTAAAATAAAGGAAAACATAGAAGGCATGTGGGCCACCAGGCCCCGCAAGTGGGTGTGGTGGCGCAGGTAGCAGAAAGTCTCTCTCTCACATCGGAGGTTTCCAGGATCGAATGTCGGTGAAGACAGGAGGAGAAGGATGAGAAGAGAGGGCAGGAAACAGTCACAGAGAATTGCCCAGTAATGGACACAAAAACAGCAAAAATGGGGTGGGGGTGGGGTGGGGTTCAAATGGATTAAAAAAAAAGTAAATAAACAAATCTTAAAAAAAATAAAAATAAAAATCATACTAAGTCCACACTATACTGTGTATTAATTAATAAATACATCACACTCACACCAACACGTCCCCACAAGAATAATGTTTTTAAATGCATAAAATAAAATTACAAAGGAAATCAGTTACATATATTGAAATACAGTTACTAAAATAAAAAACTTATAACACATTACTATACATATGTGCTCCTTTCTTAACACATTAAATAATAATCCAATACATCAAAAAAATATAGGAAAGTTAAAGTTAAATTTTATTTTTTAAAGACATGTCAATGTTCAGACCATTGTTGTTGATTTGGAATAAGAACATTAAACTGTGGTGTAGTTTTTGACAAGGCAACACACATAGCATGTTGGACATCTAATCAAGTTGATTTTTTCAATTTGACCTCATGGACTCCCTGAAATCTTTCCACGGACCCCTTGGGAGTCCATGGACCCCTGGTTAAGAACCCTGGATTTAGTGTTATTGTAGTTATTATCTTGTGTTAATGGTGTAACATGTGACATTGTTATGAAGATAGTGGTTGCCAGGGGTTCAGAGGGGAGGGCGAGGGATGAAGAGGTGGAACACTGGGCATTTTTAGGGCAGTGAAACTGTTCTGTGTGGTACTATAAGGGTGGATACATGGCATTAAATATTTGTCAAAGGCTATAAAACTGTACAGCACTAAGTATAAACCATAATGTAAATTACAGAATTTGGTTAGTAGCACTGCTTCAATATCGGTTCATCGATAATAATAACAAATGCACCACACTAATGTAAGATGTTAATAATAGGGGAAACTGTGGGGGTGTGTGTGTGGGGGGGTACATGGGAACTCCCTATACTTTCTGTGTAATTTTTCTGTAAATCTAAAACTTCTCTAAAAGTCAAGTTTATTATTATGAACACCACCAATCTAGGAGAAGTTTATAAGATTACATGACCACTACAGTTTTATTTTCTCCCAATTTCTCAGTTTTATTTGAAACATTCTGGGCCTGTCATATTCAAATAGACATAAATGTATTGTCTGTCATTGTTTCTCTCTGCCTGAAACCCAGCTTTGCCTATGCAGACAAAGAAAATATCTTATGAGATGATGGAGCAAGAGGAACTCAATAAAAACATGTAAAGGAAATAAAAAGAGAGGAGAATATAATATAAATCATAATAGATTTGGGGACCAAATGGGGAAAAATAGCTCTCAGTGCAACAAGGGATTAAGCCAGCATTTTGATATTGGCATGGTATTAGACCAAGGGAATAAGGAACCCAAAAAGCCAATAACAGTTAAGACACATTTAACAGAGATACTGGTTATCTACCCCAAACTATTCTTTCATCTTTGGGAGTAATGGGGTTTAAATTGGGTTTGTATTTGTCAAAGTCGACAAGACTAGCCAGCTTTTCTTCTGTTTGATGCTGTGTGACTACGATTTAACTTGTGGAATGCTGGTGAAAGTGTTGAGTATAACTTCCAGGTAACTTCCTAACTAAAGGACAGGTTCCTTGCTGTAGAGGTCCTCTTATTTCTGCCTTCCTGATAGCTGGAACATCAGTGCAGTCAATCCATATATGACCATATAGGTAAAAGAATACTCTAGAGTTTGGGAAATTATTCGCAAACTTTAGAGTGCATAAAAATCATGTGGATAATCTGTTAACATGCAGATTGTGATTCAATAGATTGGTGGGAGGATCTACAATTCTGCATTTCTATCAAGCCTCCTGGTGCCGCTGATGCTGACAGTCCATAGACCACACTTTGAGCAGCTTTAGAGGATGACAGAATCAGAGATGGGAGGTTCTGGGTCCTTCCAAATTGTAGAGAGCACAGCCCAGCCACTTATAAACCTGGACTGCTTGTTTCAGGACTGTTACATGAGAGAAATAAATGTCTCTATTATTTTTAAAAAAGATTTATTTATTTATTTATTTACTTTTATCCATTTTAGCAGCCCCCCCCACGCCCCGTTTTTGTTGTTTTTGTGTCCATTCACTTGGGCAATTCTCTGTGTCTGTTTCCTGCCCTCTCTTCTCATCCTTCTCTTCCTGTCTTTACTGGGATTCAATCCTGGGAACCTCTGATGTGGGAGAGAGGCGTTCTGCCACCTGCACCACCTAAGTTCCTGTTTTTTTGGTGCATCTGGTCTTGGCTCTCCCTTGTGTCACTCTCCTGTTGCGTCATCATCTTGCTGTGTGGCCGGTAGGGCCTAATGGCGCACCCACTCGTGGGGTCTGGCGGCCCGCGTGCCTTCTATATTTTACTTTATTTTACTGGGAGGTCCCAGGGATCAAACCCAGGTCCCTCCATATGGGAGACAGATGTCCAACCATGTGAGTCACATCTGCACCTGTCTCTATTCTTTAAACCACTATATTATGGAGGTCTCTATTATAGCAGCTTAGCCTTTTCTCTAATACAAAAGTATAATTGAAAAATAAGGCAATTTCATGTAGTACATTTAAAGTAGCTTTT
>PVKH010008387.1:0-19457 GCA_004027955.1 Chaetophractus vellerosus | reverse complement strand
CTTTGGTTCAAAACCTGGATCTGCCATTTTCTGTCCAAAGGCCTAGGTAGGTTACTTAACCTGCCTAAGCCTGAGCTCTTTTTTTTTCTGTTTTTCTTAATCCAATAACGTGGTAAAAATGGTAGCTGTCTCATAGAGTGCTTATAAAAATGAGGAGAGATGGTACATGTGTAAGCATCCAGTATCAGACACCAAATAGGCCAGTCCCTAACAGTAATAAAATACAGTTTCTCTTTCTAGATAGTGAAACAGTCGTCCAGGAAAGGTATGGATTTCAGATTAGAGCAGGCAAAGAGTTCTTGTTAAGGAAGCCTTGGGAATAATATATTTCATGGTTTATTCAGTTGGCTGCCAGATAAAAATCTGTACTAGGCCAGTCATAGTCACCTTTGTTCATAAATATTTTAAAAATTACTTGCGACTGTAAAGTCATCAGTGTTTTCTAGAGAGGGGAAAGGAGGGGGAAGATGACTATTTCTTAAGCTCACGTGCCAGGCGCTGTGCTAAGCTTTTATATACATTCTTCTTTACTCTTTATTGCAACCTTGCAGAATTAGGAGTTCTTATGCCTGTTTTATAGAGGCTAGAAAAATTAATGTGGCCCCCACATGGGGGACCAGCTAGTTACTGAAGCTGGGATTTGAACCCATGTCTTTCTGATGCCCTTTTACATGTTGATTCTGAAATGCCAGAATGACTTACAGTGAACTGCCTTCACATCTTTCTTTTCCCCTCACCTCTTTTAAATAATTGTTTGTTTGCATCAGCGTGACCTAGAAATGGTCTCCAGTTTGGGAATACCAGTCAAAATTCATGCTGCATTGAGTGGCTGAAAATTAAATCTAAGAAAACAAAGAGAGCAAGTTCAATGTAAAAGATTTTAAAGGTCATATATTTTTAAAATGGTATCGCAAGAAACAAGGTTATTTTATATTTTTTAAAAAATGGAAATTCAACCATGGAGTGAGATAAAAATCAGACTGTAATACTATATTCATTCAGTCCTTTGAAGACTACTCAGTCACAGGCTGTGATCTGGTGGCAGAGAGCAGGGGTGCAGGGAACCTTTTCCTAGAAGGTGTTTGCAAAATTTCATGACATCCGAATTTTTCCTTTTAATTATTAAGATAAAGGAAAATTATTGAGTTTTTGTTTGGAAGGAAGCATCATAATATACATTCTTTGTATGTAGTTCATTAAAACTCAAGTCTTACGTGATATTTTTAAGAGCAAAATTATCGTTAGCTATTAATTTGTTCATTGTACCATAAAAGTTCAACTATTGAATTGTAATCACAATTAAATAAGTGTATTGGTGTATAACTCTAATGAGCAATAGTCAAATTAAACCCAATTAGGAAATAGTGATTAATGACCAAATGTACAAATTGGTCTTCATCATTGTCACAATCCCCTAAAGCAATCTAAACTTTATTTAGGACCTATAAAAGTAGTCATTTCTACCTTAGCAATATTGATAATCTTAATATTTAAATTATTCCTTTTATATCAGCACTAGCAGAACATACGACCTTTCACATTAAACTTTGATTTAATAATTATTCTTTTAATTAGAAGTGTAAAGCATTACATCACAAATTTTTACTTTATACCTGTTCATCACACAGCCTCTTTGTGAAGGGATTTATTTAGTCTTCCATTCATTGAGCAGTGTTTTTCAAAATATCCCGGTTATTGGTCATATATTTGTGTAACAGATGACTCATGGTTGCATGGCAAGGCAGTGGCCTTTATTACATCTATGCTGTTAGGCCACCTGTGGGGAATTTTTGACGTGGATAAAGAACTGTGGTCAAAAAACAATTTTTCCAATATGCTAATAGTCTGATTCAAAGAATATAATTTGCTCTTCTGACTGTTATATAAATTGGCTTCTTCCTCAGCCAGGGTCTCTGGAGCTGGCAGCCAAGATGGCCCCTAGAGCCCATCATTCTCCTCCAGCAACCATAGCAATCCTTTCAAATGATTGGCCCTGCTTGGGTCACATGCCCACTCCTAGACCAATCACTGAGTGAAAATCACATGGTGTAGGAGGGAGGCAGTTTCGCAACAGAAAAAGCAACGCTGAATCAAACCATGTCTACCAGAATGACCTAATTTTTTACTTTATTAAAATGAAAGTAAACTGTTACTAGAGAGAACTTGAATGTATTTTCCTTGCCTGTGTAATGACAATGCCACAGTTAATCCATTAAACCTGTGGCCAAGTGAGAAACAATGTTTTCTTTCATATTTACTCATTCATTTATTTTGCAATCCATGATAAGCTTTTGCATCACATTTCATTTCTTCCCACCCTTAGCCGGCTCTGCCTGCATGCACAAAGACTCCATTCTCTGTGTCTCTAAGGCACTGGCTCTCAGTTGGGGAGGCAAAGGATCATTTTGCCTCCTAGGAGACATTTGACATTTATGGAGGCATGTTGGGTTGTTATAATTGGGAGTGGTATCTAGTTGGTAGAGGCTAAGGATACTGCTAAACATCCTTCAATGAACAGGATGACTCCCACAACATAGAAAAATCTTGCCCAATGTATCAGTTGTCCCAAGCTTCCTGCTCTCAATTAGTTGGAGCCCAAATTCATTCACTGGGCTAAAGGAATGAGACACAATTTAAAACAGTGACTATCTGGCCAAGATTCCTTGAGATTTAAGGCAGGGTGATCCAAAGTTAACTGGCACATCAGATTCTTTTCTTTCTTCACATTCATTTCCCTAAATAACCACCCTGTTGCTTCGTGTTTGCAAGTGCCCATGTTGTTGGTGGGTGTTTCTCTGTTTCTCTCTTCATACACATGACTCTATTTTCAAGAATATTTTAAGTTCTCTTCCCTCCCCTCCCCAACTCGTATCTATTTTTCTCTTTTTACAGCAGCTAAAGAAAAGTTCCAAAAAGTATAAAACTCTTGGAACAGCAATATTTAATGGAAAGTGGGACTAATTTGAAAGTATCAGCATTTTAAGGCCATCCTGGCAAGGCATGTTTCAATAGCACATTATGGTTATTCATCACAAATCAAACGCAGTGCATTGCTTGAAGACAGATTATTTTTCAAACTAATTATGACAGTCTTATTTCCTGCTGTTTTTATGTTTCTTTTATGTGCGAGTCTCCCCTCTGAAATGTATTTTTCTTTTGTTTAATTCTGTGGCACATTCTTCTGTTAAAACTCTAGGGTCAGAGGCCTCTAACTGCCAGTCATGTTTTCCATCAAGGTTGTTGAATTAGCAGCTCAGAGACTCTCACACCACTAAACAAAACAACAAAAACTCCCTATGAATATAAGTACCGCAGCATTCTTTGATATTTGTTCAGAAAGAAAATTCAGTTGTATAACCTATCAAGAAAGTAACAATGTGCTTTTGATGGTAAAATTGTTTTATAAATATTAATAGGTTTTTTTTTTCAACCACTTTGCGCACAGATTGGCCTTTATTCAAGATGAATTTTCTATAGAATTGAGATTTTGTTAATGTGACATTGAAAATCTTAATGTCTGAACCAAGCTCAGCCCCTCCAAAAATACATTTTACCATAGTTGTTTGTTGTTTTACTAAATGACAAAGCTAAGGCTTGAGCGAGCAAGTTTACTATATTGCCCTGCTGTTTACATAGACATCAATCAATTTTTAACATACCAGTTCTAGAAGTGTGTTTGAAAGGGAATAACTTGGGGTCTTATGAGGGGGAGATAAGCATCTAAGAGTCAATCAGTATTCAGAAATTCATCTATACCTTTTGTGTAAGTTGCGGGTTTTTGTTTATTTTGTTTAAGATTTTGTTTGTTTTCATGCTAGTAGAATGCTCTTTTCTAAGTTTCTCTTTCACTATAGCAAATATGATACCTGTGACTATTTTATCAGTTGGTTAAAGCAGGATACAAATGACTGAGAATTGTAGTTTAACAGGGATTGACAAACTTTTTCTGCAAAAGGCCAGTTAGTAACTATTTTAGGGTTTGTGGGCTGTATGGTCTCCATTGCAACTGCTCAACCTAGCTATTGTCTTGGAAAAGCAACCTTAGAAAATACATGAATGAACAGGCATGACTGCATTCCAGTAAAACTATTTACAAAAGCAGACAGTGGGCTGGACTGAGAGCTAACCCCTGGCTTAGCCTCCCACTTGGGGCTCTCTGGTTTGTATCCATCTGTAACCACCCTGGCCCTAATGCAAAGGCAGACTTGCCTCTTTGTGACTTGTCACCAATGACTTCTCCCTTCATCCTCTTCTTTTAGGCAAAAATTTCCTGTAATGCCAACCATTAAAATCCTTCCTTTGAGAAAGCCCTGGGCATGTGGGAGAATGGCAGTAGTGAGTGCTGTTAGGCTAAGTGCTTTACATAGTCTCTCCTCCCACCAGGACCAAGCAGTTGAAAATAGCCTTTTCCCTGTTTTGTGGACACTGGGGCTTAAGAGAGATGCAGCGCCCAGAGTCACCTGCCTAGTCAATGGCAAGAATTGTAATCCATAGCCAGGGGTTTTTGATGCCAAAGTTGTAACTGAAGTGGTCAAGATGAAGGAAAAGCATTTAGGTTGATGGAACATTGTAGAACGAGGCAGTAAGACAGGGAATCACTTATGTGTTTTGTTTTTTTTTTACCGATATTAAGCAGGTATACCCAAAATGTGTGTGAGAGTCCATATACCTCCTAAAGTGCTTTATCCCCACCCCCACCTTCACCCCCCCCCAAAAAAGGTTTAGGTCTTGAGGATGGCAGTTTGGTTTTGGACCACCATTCCTAACTCCTCAGTCCCCTGGCTTACTTCCTGTTGATGTAGTGTTTTTAACTTCCCAAACAATTGGGAAGGGGCCATTATAGATAAGCAGCCCATTTATCCCACAGTCACTGCCTTCAGGCCCTGGGTTAACTATAAAGTTCTCTCCAGGTAGTCTGCAAACAGTGTACTTGGCACATACATCCTTGCTACAGGTAAGCATCCTTTGAAAATCTGGCTTTGCAAGCATTTAGCTGGGACTGCTTTCTGAACTTTGCATAGGTATCCATTGTATCCATTAATTATGCGCTCCCTCAAGTAGCTTATAACTGTAGTCTTTATTAGGGGCAAAGATCAGCTAGAAACTATTTTGATTTACTGGTTTATTGATCTCTACCAAGAATTCTTTTATTTGGAACTCTTCACTTGGGAAGTCAATTTGATAGCCTTTGCCCATTCATTTTGAAGGTGTCAGTTACAAGTATGCTTGCCTGTGAATGATGGAGGAGCTAAAATTACTAATAAATTCATTAAATATATTTTTAAACTAGTGGAGAGCCAAGAATGAAGTTGCGTTCCTATTGATTTTTATGCTGGTCATTAACTGCTGAGAAAATGCCGAGGTAGTGAGCGGAGAATATTGGCCTGTTCCTTTGGTAATTTTAGGTTTCTATCATTAAGATTTCAGTATTCTGAAAGTGATTACTCATTCATTACATGTATTTCCAGTGCATGGTCAATGTGTTTGTGGCAAGATGAAGGACTCAGGCAGGCATTAACGTCTATATAAGATTGTCTCTCTTTAGACCTAGACCAGTGCTACTTTAAATAATCTGTGGTTTGGACTTTATTTATGTCAAGTATCCTTAGAAGTTAATATGCCAGCTCTGCACAGGTCTCAGGTTTGTATCTAGGTGTGTTTTGGTTTCCCAGCTGCTAAAACAAACATACCATACAATTGGTTGACTTAACAACAGGAATTTATTGCCTTACTGTCTCAGAGGTTATGCTAGCTTCTATCCTGGGTGGATGTCTTCTGGCTGGCTGGTAATCTTTGGGGTTCTTTGGCTATTCTGTCACTATGGCAAGGCACATGGCAGTGTCTTCTGTCTTCTCCCTTCTCTTCCGGGGTCTGTTGACTTCCATCTTTTGGCTGCTCTCCGTGGCTTCTCTCTTTGTCCGACTTTCATTCTGCTCATAAAGGACTTCAGTAATCCAGATTAAAGCACAGCCTGACTCAACTTGGGCCACACTTTAACTCAAGTAACATCTTGAAGATATCTTATTTACGATGAATTCACACGCGCAGGAATGTTCAGAACATGTTTTTCTGAGGCACATAACTCCCAGCCACCACAAGGTGCTTTAGTGTTGTGGGGGAGACCCTTGGAAAAATACTCTGTATAGGACCTGTAACCCATAATATTTTGTAATGCAAAATATTTTCTTTTCATGTGAAGCAGATGTGACTAACAGTCTCTTGCCGTTGCTTTTGAGGGAGATAGGCCAGAGATTTTCCATTTCAAGAGTTAGTGCTTGGCAGCAATGCTAGAGGATAATGGGTAGCATTTGTAAATTCTTGGCTAGAGAGTCCTGCCTGTCAATATCCAAATAAAGTAAAAGAATGTTACTATTGAGTGTCCTTCACAGACAACTAATTTCTACCATGAGGGACATAGTAAAAGGGGTCAGAATCAGAAACCCAGACATGCTTCTCTGCCCCTACAATTGCTTAATAGGCAGTCTCCTATCAAGTAGCACCCTGTGGTCCATGTCTATCACCAAGTGAGTCTCACTGGTTCCAGGGCTGTTGGTCATTAAAATAGTTGTAGAAGTCTACCATAGGGCAGTGCTGATACTGCCTGGCATCCTGACCAGTCTTGGTGTTGTAGTGTTTTATGTTTTGGATCAAGAGCCATAAGATGGTTCTGTGAAAATCAAGGGGACCATCCTAATTTGAGCAGACCCCAAAGCAAGTATATCAGCAGACAAGGGCTGGCTATTCCCAGTTGCCAAATAAGAAAACCAAGACCCAGATGGGAAAGTTCATTTTCTCAAAGGTACAGAGATAGTTAAGAATCAAATAGAAAAGTTTTGATTTTTGGTCCAGTCTTCTTTCCACTAAATCTTATGGAAATATTAGTGAGGATACCAATTAAATAAATGTTTCATTTTCTAGTCTCAGAAGAAGTACAAAGGAGGACAACAGGATTAAGTATTGTTTTCTAGTCTCTCTTTGTATTAAAGAGAAATGTGATGATCAGCTGTTAAATCTTAAAAACAAGAAATGAAATTAAAAATGGTGAATTAAAGCTGTGTGAGCAACTACCAGTCTATAGTTTTTAATGAATGAGGACACTGACAGAGACCAACAGGTGTAAATTACTGTTGTTTCTACTAGAATATGGGTCCCTTGAGAATAGGGGTCATGTCCTATTTGTTTTTGTAGCCCTAAAGTTTAAAGGTCAAGAAAGCCAGAACATCTCCTGGCTGTAGCATGAATAAAAATGACAATATCTTATCTTTTTTGTCTCCTGTGCCTGCCAGCCTGGAGAACTTAATTTGTAGATCCTCAAGAGATATTTAGGTGTGTTCTTTTTGCTTTATTTAGTTGTTTGTTTTGATGCCAAGATAAACTTTGACGATAACGCAGAATTCCGGCAAAAGGACATATTTGCCATGGATGACAAGTCGGAGAATGAGCCCATTGAAAATGAAGCTGCCAGATATGACCTCAAATACATAGGACTGGATGGGAACATTGCTTGCTTTGGTAAGAAAATAGTTATATCAAAAGAATGGCTTTGTGAATTTTTACAGAGTCATAGAACCTCTGATTTCTGAAATGTTATTTCCTAACAGCAAGTAAACACGTATCCAAAAATCCTTAAGAAAAAAATCCTAGGTTTCTTTCCAAAGTTCATTTTGGTCAGTGATCAATGGTTTAAAATAGGGTTTCTCAACCCTGTCACTGTTGACATTTGGATGGGGATAATTCTTTGTTGTGGGGGCCGTCCTCTGTATTTTAGGATGTTCAGCATCATGCTTGGCTACTTCCCACTAGACTTCAGTTGCCCTTCACTCCCCCAAAGTTGTGGTAACCAAAAATGTCTACAGGCATTGCCACATGTTTTCTGAGAGACAAAATCACCCTTTTGGGAACCACTGGTCTAAACCATCCCATTTACACTTTGCATAGTAAAATCAGAATCTTTGGTACTCGAGTCAATGTTAATGCTCTAGGAACTATTTTGAAACTTGGATTTAAAATAAAATTGCTTTCTCGAGGAAGTAGAAGAGAATATATTCTGTAATCATTATACTAAAGGTCCAGATTCTGAGACAAGCAAATGATAAAATGTCTAATCCATTATGCCAGTTTATTAATAAAACCAGTTGAGTTCATCATTCTCATCTAAATTTTTGAAAATGGCTTATTCAGCTGAGAGAAGAATGGGTCTATAGAGGCAATACAATCTCTGTTATTGTCCGCAGCATGTAGTTCCGAGACTTATACTCTTCTGGCAATTGCAAGAGGCTATGTTTTTGGTTGAACCAGTTCATTGCACAACTGAGGTTTTCATCTTAGAGGAATTAAAATAAGAAAGATTTGTAGTTCATTAAACCAGTGGTATTCTTATATTCAGAACTAAAGAGACCTCATCCAACAGTTTGCTGATCAATACAATAGAAAATGACATCCCCTTGTGAGTGATAGTAAAAGACCTTGCTTTGTATTGGAGCAATAACGGTAATGAACAAGATCACTCACTTCCTTCTGGTCCTAATAAGCTAATGCACTCTCAATGTTTGCAAGCATTAGAAAGGGGACAGATATAATAATGTGTTTAGAACAAATTAAATACAGACTTTTTGTAGTCTCTGTAGGAATGTACATGATGTGACTGAGTAGAAGCATAGAAAGCTGTGATGAACACATTTTAAATTGTTTTAAGATCCTAATTAAACCATTTCCAATTTATTTACTCCAGACTTAAATTAGTCACAGTTCATAGGATTTTTGGGGGGAATTTAAGGGTCAGAAAAAGTGAAGGGGGTGAGGAGAGGGGTATATGGGAATACCCCTATATTTTTGATGTAAAGTTTATGTAATCTAAAGCTTCTTTCCAAATAAAATTTAAACAAAAAAATGTGACGGCTACTTTACCCTGAGAATTTCTGCTGTGCTCAAGAGATTTTTTTTTTTTTTTTTTGCTTTCTAACTTCAGGAAAATTATTTTATATAATTAAGCATAAGAAGCAAAAAAAAGTATAGTTAACCAATTAAACTTAGCTCTGAAAAACAAAAATGTCTATGCCAAAAAATTCGGGAACAGATGTGGCTCAAGCAGTTGTTCACCTGCCTCCTACATGGGAGGTTCCAGGTTGGGTTCCTGGTGCCTCCTAAAGAAAACAAACAGACAACGAGCAACCAAGGAGCAAAATCAATGAGCCAACAATGAGCAGACAAATGAGCGAAAACATCAAGCAAACAGATGCGGGAGCCAACTCAAGGGAGCTGATATGTCTCAGTGGTTGAGCGCCAGCCTCCCACATGAGGTCCTGGGTTCAATCTCTGGTCCTAAGCGCCTAAGAAGTTAGCACACTTCAGTTCTAGTTTTAATGACCAGGATGCTTGTGAATATTTTTAATATTAATATGAAAGAGGAACAAGGGGTAAGAATACTATTTTTGGCACTGTTATTTGGTCATTTGCTTTCTAAATTGAGGTAGATAATGTTATATGAACATGCATGTTTACACTAAGTGTGAAAATCCTATTGAAGGTGGGATCTCAAAGTTCAGTCCCAGAGGGATGCCACATTCAAAGGAGCATCTACCCAGTAAGCAAAAAAATGAAAGGAATTACATTTTTTACTTGTGTGTCTTAAAGCATATTGAAAGACTATAATTCATAGGCCCTAGCAAATTCACATAGCTTTTTTTGCTCTTTCCCAATTTTATTACACTCTATAGTTTCCAGAACCTGAAACTCCCTCCCCTCTGCCAGGTCAGGTTTATTACTTAAACTCTTTCCTTATTTTTGTTTCCCAGATCTATTTAACTTCTCAGTAGATCCTTCTTCTCATATTCAAGTCTTTTGGGTTTATTCTTTGTTTGCATATTTCCTGGTTCTTTATCGTGAAAGTCTATGAACGTATCTGGTTAAACAGCATTCCAAACAGGGAAGAAATAAGACAGGCAATGAAAGGATTTTCTTTTAGCAATATGTGAGAAAGGCAAGGTTTATGCACCCTGTCTGTTACAAAATGTGTCACCTCTTTCTGTTTGCGTTTCACAGTGAATGGTGCTGGGCTCGCCATGGCTACCTGTGACATCATTTCCCTTAACGGTGGCAAGCCAGCCAACTTCTTGGATCTTGGTGGTGGTGTACAGGAAGCTCAAGTGTATCAAGCATTCAAGTTGCTCACAGCTGATCCTAAGGTAACCACTCTGTTTGTAGGGATATTGCAGGATATTGTTTACGCCCGTCAAGAATTGCCTTGTTCCTGCTGCTGAGGGTTAATAAGCTAACACAGGTACTTTGCAGCCCTGCATGCAAATCTCGATGTATATTACGTTGGAATCCAAGATGTTTTAAGTCATCTCAGGTGCAAAGATTATAAATTCTCCCCAGGATCTTACACAGTCCTGAGAGGTAGGAGTAAATTTTAAAAGTACGGTGCTCCACACAGTGAAACATGGCATGAAGCATTCCGTGGATGGGTTACACTGAGGTGCTTCGTCCTGTGCTTATGTGACTTAGGGAGCACTCAGCCTTGGACTCCTCCCACAGAGATGTGGACAGTATTCTCAAAATATCGAGAGGGAGGAAAATTAGAGTATCATAGATCACTGGGAAATGACCCTGTGTCCTTCTGTATCCTTTAAAATTTTTCATCTCTATTACAGGTTATGACATTTTCGTTAAGTAGCATGTAACTGTACATGATTTCATAGTTTCCACTGTTGCTTCATATGCATCATTTCTTAGGTAGAATGTAGTTTTCTTGAATGTGGAGGTTTTATGTCCCAATCTGCTAACACACCCATGCTAGGTATATAGAAGGCATTCAATAAATATTTAATCAGTTAGTTTAGTAACTTAAGTTAAATGCCAGTGTACTTTGTTTCAACTGTAGGTACTTCGTTGCCTATAATAACAAGATTTAGCTGATGCTTATTACATGGAAAAGAATAAAATGTTTTGAATGTCTGATAAGCGTGATTCTCACTTAATTCTTTTAACAGTGCTAACAGGTAGATATGATGATAAACTTTTATTTGAGAAACGTTAGCTTGATATTGTTAGATTATCTAATATATTCTTTTAGATCTTGACATATCTGAAGACATGGGAAAATCAAAACCTCCTAAGGAAGTCACAAATGGAAACAATATCAGATAATATTTTTTTAAAGAAGTGTGGTCTGAACTTAATACGGAAACTTCTCATTAATAAGTATACTGGCAACAGCCTATTTTGGCTCATATGCATAAAATTTCATTGTATGTTACTAATGTGCTTGTCTGTTTTCATTATGACTTAGATAGTTGATCCCTTACTTTTTCACTAACTCTTTTTCTTCTGAGTCACAAAATAAATGGTAAGCTATTATCAGCAGTGTATCTTCGATTTTCTAAGGCTCTTCAGGAATGCAAAGTCATTGAAGTCCAAAGTCACTCAGCAGTGAAGAAAGTGTTTACAGTTGATTGTTTTGACATAAGCACCTTGTTCTCATTAGTTAGGTAGGAACATTATCAGCAGCGCCCTATTCATTTATTAATTCACTTACTCTTTCTTCCTACTCTTTTCTAAGGGAAGAAGCATTTTCTTCCCAGAGATTCCCAAACCAATTGAAATCTATAAATACCATGTACATAAAAACAGCGATTTAAATGCTTGAACCACAAAATACCCAGAGGACTGACCACTGTAATAGAAACTGAACTTTTAAACATTTACTAAAATTAAGTGCTAAGAATACCTGAAAGCTATTGAGAAAACAATCATTGGGTTTCCTTTGAAATATCTTTCAGTGACTGATCCCAAATTAATTTTTGTCAAAATACAGGACTGGAAAGAAAAATCACTTGCAGAGCCATTTTTATTTTTTTATTTTTTTAATTTTTATTTTTAACATTTCCTTCAAAAATTTTAACTTTACCCTATGGAATATTTTCAAATGCTTGGAGTATTTAATTTTTAAAATTTTTTTATTTTTTATTTTTTTGAGATTGGCTCTCTTCTTGGATAGATAAAGGTTTGTGGGAGTTATTTTATTTTTCTCAAGCTATATCAGGAAAATGAATGCATAGCTCATCTCACAGTACATTTTCCAAAATTGAAATTTCAGAGATGGTTAAAAAGATAGAAATGTAATATGTATTTTCAATCCTGGCATGTTTCATGGATTTCAGAGAACAGAGGCTAAAAAACAGTATAGATGAGTTGATTTGATTTTGCAGGGAAACTGCTTGTACTTTTGGCAATAATTGTTTCAAGTAGAATCCCATCTAGCTGCCCAGAAGTAGAGGTTCCCAAGAGCCCAAAGCTAATTATTTCAAAGGTATCGATTTTCTTGTTAGATATACGGATTAGTCAGTTGAATACAAAAACTCAGAATTACAAAAAGCCTGTTGTTGTTAAACTTTAATCAACTGCTACTAACAACTACTTGTTTGTCATATGTACAAGATAATTCTATTGATCAAGTAATAAAAACAATTATTCAAGTAAAATATTATGGATTAACATATATTTGCACTCATAATATCAGTTGTAGAGCTGCAACTTAATTTATATTTATTTTGCTTGATTTTCAAAATACCGATTTTCATTTGGACTTGACACGAGTGACTTTATAACAAATGTGTTCCATAATATATATAAAATGGAGTTCCTCTGCCAAACTAAACTGTTTAAGTCTTTTTGATCGCTTACTTACTAAACTGGAGGCACATAAAGTGTATCATTAAATAGTTTATAATTCTCTTATTTTCCATCTGGGCTTAGGACAAGAAAAGGGTAATAGTTTGTTCTGCTGTTGATAGAATACATCTGATCTTATCTTTATCATTTTTGCTTAAAGGATTCAAGACTCTGGTATTCTTAACATCATAAGGAGAAAGAAATGATATAAAATAGGAAGTAAGAGTAGGGCTTTGTGGTAATCTGTTAAGAATTTGAAGACATTTAAGGGAAAAACATTATATACAATATTTTTCATAGGGTTTTGTTTCCCTGAATTGTGCTTTGGCTCTTTTTTCTAATTTTTAACTTAGAATTTCAAAGGTATAGAAAATGAGTACCAACATCTGGAGTATGTAAAATTTCTTGTGTAAATGAATAAAAGGAAAGTTGGCATGAATAACAATAATCCCAACTCTTTTTGGCCAAAGTTAAAACAAATCTGTTGTCCCCTGGAGGCCTGATTTTGAAAAGCGATAGTATATGATTGACATTGGTGAAGTCACCTCAGTTGATTTGACTGTGGCAGATTTCTTCTAAATGTTAGTTTAAGAATGGAGGAATTCTTAGAGGGATGTTGAGGCAAGACTGCCTTCGTTAAAAGCCCATCTTTACCAGTTATTGCTTGTGGATCTTTAGCATGTTAACATCTATGTGTCTCGGTTTCTTCATTTGTACAAATGGAGATAATAGTACCTCATAGTGTTGCTTTATTATGAGAATTGAGATACACGTATATACTCACATTTCCCATTTAAGAAGGTCAACAGTTACCCAAGGATAAACATTATCCTAACTTAGATTATCACAGTATTTAATTGCATGACTCTCAGAATCAATTTATCCATTCTTCCTTTGATAGACATTTGTGCTAGCCTCAGTTTTCACTGTTATGTACATCCTAATGCATACCGTGGAATATATACCTAGGACTAGAATTTCCAGGCCCTACGTTGTGTGTATACTCAGCGTGAATTTATACCGTCAAGCAATTCTCCGAGTGCATCAATTTGCATTCTTACCAGTATGAGTCCCAGTTTCCTCACACCCTCACCAACATCTAGTACCAGCAGTCTTTTTAACTTTAGTCATTCTGATGTATGTATAGTGGTATTTCATCATGGTTTAAATGTGCCTTGCCCTCATGACCAATGAGGTTAAACACCTCTTCATTTGTTAATTAGCCATTTAGATATACTCTATATCTTCTATCACCTCATCTTTAGAGTAGGTAATAATAATGCCCCAAATCATTGTTCTGAGTATCCTCTGATTATATCATATCATATGTAGAAATACACGACAAAATTTTTAAAGCATAATGAGAACTTTAGTTTTTGTTGGTATGTGTGTGTGTGTGTTTCGAGCTATCGTTATTTCCAGAGCTTAGATTTAAAGTTATCAAAACAGTAGAAAATAAATGAGCATCTACAGAAATGAGAGGTATCTGAAGCATGTTCACACAGACACCAGTGTTACTGCATATGCTGTTTTGAAATTGACAATATATGTAAGTGATTCAGTAGCTTGCAGTGATTCTGTGTTTAGATAACCAAGAAAACATAACTTAATAAAGGGAGGGATTAATTTCAGATTTGAACCATCAAATATCATTTGATATAAATTTGAAAAGAGGCCAACTCTTTTTGTTCTGTGGTATATACTTCAAAACCATTAAAATTTGAGGCCAGAGAAGTAAAACCATACATCCTATTTTCAGTATCAGGTTTACACAAATGCATTAAGCTTTAGTAAATATGTTTTGGGATTAATGTGTGCTAAATGCCTCACATTTTTAAAGTATTGGACATTTAGAGGGTATTTAAATGCAAAGCAGAATATCTTCTTTTTCTTATAAACACTCAGAGGCACGAAGCAAAAACTAGTTCATTACATACCACATGTATTTGCTGAAATACCGTATCTACGAGGGAATATTTGCGTGCTGGGCTAATAGAACTCTTGCAGGGATTTATTTTGAAATATAATGCCTGATACTTCACACATTATGAGCATTATTTTTTAAATGACTGTCTGCCCTGCATTCCTATTCTTAGGGGCCTATTTGAAAACAAATTTTACTATCATGTAGAGTTGAATATTAAAAGTCCAGGCAGCCATTCTTTATGGTGATACCCTACCTGATAGTCTAGTTGGAGAGGAATAAAAATGATTTCATTTGTGTGGCTTCACAACCTGTCATTTGGCTTCCCCTTTCATTTAGAATAGCCACCATGTGCTGTAACCACTGTGCTTAGCTGGAGAATGTAGAACCACCTGCCCTCATTTTTCTGGCTCAATTTTCTTCCTGCCCTCGCAGTGTTTTTCCCACTGTCGTGAATTCATAATTGTTGCTTTTGCATTTCTTTTCCTGATGTCCAGTTGATCAGAATTTCAAAGATGCCTGGCCCTCCATGCCCAACTCACACTCGTCCCATTTTATCTGCCAATATTTCTCAGTAATAGCTGAGTTCTGGCAATAGCAGTTGGTTCCGTATCTTACACACGATCAGTGTATCTGAGAGCTACCACATTTTAAAAGCATCCTTAATGGAACACTCTACATCTATTTTCATGCTCCTTGTTGACAAACTCCCAGAAACAAATAAAAAACAAAGGTTTCCACTCTCTGCTCTACTTCTCAAAATTCAGATTTTAATATGCCTTATTTTGTTTCATAGTAAGTGATTTGAAGAACTTAACAGACTTTGGGATGTCTTAGTAAATTTTGTCATTAGTCCCATCGTGCTTAGTAACTGACTATGAATCCTTTATAGATAAGCCTAGGTAGACTGTTAAGGAGAAATGGTACACTGAACAAATTATAATGTCATGTAGATTGGAAATAATATATAATTGGAAGAGTTAAGTTGTTCCCCCTCTCCTTAATGTTATTTCATTGACAAAAGAAGTGGTTGAATTTAAAAATTAAAAGACAGTGTATTTTCTAGCAAGATGGAGTCTAAGAATAATACCAGTGGTCTCTGGAGCTCAAGGATAATTTTATGATGGGGAGTGATGAAGGCATTTGAAAATTTTACTATTATTTAAGGTATTTATTTTATTTTTAAACTTTATTTCAACTTCAAAAGTGAAACAGACAAAAGGCAGTTTAACAAATTATGGAAGCATTATTTTAATAAATCCTGTTCAGGCACATTTATCTTATTTAATCCTAAAAACAAACTCAGTTGTTTCTTCAGTGTTCCAGAAGAATAAATGAGCACAGGTTGGTAAAATGACATGACCAAGGTCTCTCTTGTTAATGAAAAAGATGAAAAAAAAAAAAAAAAAAGCTTGATCATGATCATATTCACATCTCATAAAACTAAATCTCATGTTTTTTTTTTACCTCTAGCATTGATACAGTAAATTCTTCGCCTGTATTACAATATTACTATAATATTTCAATTATTTTATAATTGAAATAAAGCCTGATCGCAGAATCACTAGATGTGGGGAGTGAACTTAGAAAAATTATTCAGATTAAGGTTAAAATCTTTTTGACTGTGTGGGTCTCTCTATTTCTTCTTCTCCACAGTGGTGAGCAGTGTGGTGGGAGGAGCTCTGGTCCGCTCAGGAGACTGAGGGTACAGCGAGCCCCCTCCCCCCACCACAGCCTCCCCCAGCCACCAAAGAATGAGGAATGAGTGTCTTGTTCCCCAATGAGCAACATGCCTGCTGGGCTTGCCTAAGCAATTGGCTTGACTCACAGTTGGATGCTAAATAGCTTTTTGTCTTTGTTTTAGGGAATTTTATAAAATAGCATTCCCTTTTTCCTAATGATTAAATTGTTTAACTAGGGAAACATAAACCATAGAAAAGTACAAAAATAACTCAAATTGCCTAAATATATTATTGTTTTAGTGAATATAAAGGATTTTTTACCAAATTAGAATTGTGTTATTGGCACTACTTTATATCCCATTTTTCTTCATCTTTCATGTACCTTTTTGCTTTACTTTGTATAATTTCTGTTTCATTTCAGTAGCTAAAAAATACTTGCTTGTATGGATATACAAGTGTACTTAACTGGTTTTCTATTGTTTGGTATTCAGGTTGTTTCCAACTTCAAATAATGCTGCTGTTAATTTCCTTGTACAACTAATTTTACATACAGCTCAGATTATTCATATAAGATGAGTCCCTAGAAGTACCATACTTGGGTAAAAGCATTTGCAGATTTTCAGGTTTTCATATTTACAGTCTAATTCTTTTAATACTAGTTGAAGGACTATAGAGGGATCTCATCAGTTCTATATCCTGCCTATCATTACTATTCTTTACTAATATGAGAGGTGGAATTTGGATTCTTTTTCATTTATTCAGCATTTCTGGATTGCTTTTCTTACGACTTTCCTGTTCATATTTTTGGCCCAGTTTTCCATTGTTATATCACTGTTTTTCACAATGATTTAGAACATGTGTGTATGTGTTTGAGATCAAAGGAATGGACCTTTTTATATATCATTTTTTCCTCCATACTGTCTTCTGTCTTTGAATTGGTTTATGTGAAAATTTTATATTTCATTATAGTAGAATATGTACATCCGAAATATTCTGTTATGTAGAGTGTACTGAGACTACTTGATATATATATTTCTTGTTCTACTAATATTTATTTCATTTCCCATGAAATTTTATTTTGAAATTAAATTTATTGATGTCTCTACATGTTGTATTCTACTCTTAGAACAGGGGGCTGTCAGGGCACAGAAAAGAGGTAACAAACTTGCCATATTTTAACAAAATCTAATTAGAACTGACAATGCTATATAGTTAGTCCTCAATTCCTGAGAATTTGAACATCACTAAGTTTTCTGTGAATTTAACAATTGCTTACATTAAATTTTAAATTATAGTATGTCTAAAAACAATAAAAATGCTAATATTAATGTTAGCAAGGAATACCATCATCCAAATATATATATTAACTGAAGCATGAACACAGTCAAGCCCTGTAGCTCTAGAATTTAATGCCATTTAAATATGCTTAATCTTTTTAGAGATTTTATTCCAAATATATGAATTTATCATAATCTTCCCAGGCTGCAGAGACATTTTTTTGAACTAAAGGCAAAATAATAATTGGTTACTTGCTTCTTAATTGTAAGTATCCAGGAAGTGTGTGAAATTTATCTACTATTAATAAAATAAGTAATTTACACGTGTGGGAGCAGTGAATGGAAATATCTTATTCTTTTATAATTACAATTTCTGTCCATTAAAGGGAATATTTTAAAGTAGTTAGAGAAAAAAATAAACAGTAGTGTTGCAATCTCATGAAAATTTTATAAAGACTTTTAAATTTTGTTTCATGAATCAGCACTATGGTTACAATTTCAGGTCAAAACCTGGTATTCTTTCTCTTCCCTCTTGCAAAAGAGACAATTCTTAAAGCAAGATGAATGTTATAATTTGTAGTGGTATTATTATTATTAATTATTAATAAGATCAGTAGCTCTTTTCAAGTAATGGTTTCAGAAGTATTAAGGAATTTCTGTGTAACTCAATATACATTTTTCTTCAAATGTTTAGTCTAATATTTTGAGTAATTATGGATAGTTCTTTAGAAATTAAACAGTATAGACACTCTCGGTTTCTATTTTAAGACAGTTAGAAACCCCTAGTCTGAATGTAAAATAGAGAGTCTTTTCCTTTAATAATTCATATTTATTTCTTTCCCAAAAGGAAGGATTTCGATTATGGGAACCTTCCGAATATTCCAGTAATAGGCTTTTTAGACATATTGCCTTTTATACCTATGTGGATTAAGTGAATATAGCTCAAGGAAATTTAAATTTAGGTTTTTACTCAATTATAGGAAGTGATTTTCTTATAAATTTAGGTCCCTTCCCATTATGTTTTTTGGAAACCATTTCTTAAAAATTGATCATTTTTTTCACTTTTATAAATTTATATTTCCTACTAAAAATAGGGGATGAAAATTTTTTTTTCATTGGCTTAGTCCCCTTACATTACCACTATTATAATTTTGATAGGACTTCTTCTAGCATTATCTATGCATATCTTTTTTACAAGGTTATAATTAGAATGCCCTTCCTTTTGATGCCCCCTCCCCTTTTTTTTTTCATCTACTGTTACCTGATAAACATCTTTCCAAATTGTTAGCTGGTTTCTCTGACCATTGTTTTTATTAGCAGTGTTAATAATGGGCAGCAAAGCCACCTGGTTATTTAAAGAAGTCCAATATTTAAAAGGTTTGTCAAAAGTCTGGGAACTTTGAAAATCAGATTTGCTTAAACTAGAGTGCAGTACAGATTACAATTAAATTCAGCAGTAAGAAGCATGAAGAACGTAGTCGTGTACATGGATTTTTTAATAACAAGAAAAAAAATCATCCTAATGCAGAGCCAAGCTGGTTACCTCTTGAGCATTTTATACATTTACTACTTTCATGGGCTACTAATTTGAGTTTGTTTTAATTATCTCAGGATTAGTGGTGAGTTGTTCATTAATATTTGATACAGTCATTCTGGAGTGCCTAGACTCTGAAATATCTAAGAATTCCAGAGATGGCCTAATACTCTTTCCTGATACCTTAATTCAGAATCTTCCTGATGTGTTTTGTCTACTATGATGAGAGGGAAACAAGACTGAGACTAGTTGTCAGGAGGAAAATAAACTCATCTTTACTATTCCACTCTTTCTTGCCAGGATTCTCAACTGAGGTATTTTACTACAAGGTCTTATATCAATCAGTTGATTACTCTGTGCATTCTCAT
>PVKH010008386.1:0-19530 GCA_004027955.1 Chaetophractus vellerosus | reverse complement strand
AATCATAGTAATTTTGACCAATGGAACTGAATTGAGAACTCAGAAATAGACCCTCACATGTACAGTCAGGTGACTTTTGGCAATGCTGTTAAGTCCACCCATCTGGGCCAGAACAGTCTATTCAACAAACTGTGCTGGGCAAAAAGGATAGCCATATCCAAAGAAAAGAAAGAGGACCCTTATCTCACACTTTATACAAAAATTAATTCAAAATGGATCAAGGGGGAACCAGCTGTGGCTCAATTGGTAGAGTGCTGGTTTACCACATGGGAGGCCCCGGGTTCGGTTCCTGGGGCCGCCCTGAGAAGGCAAGCCGCTGCGAGCTGGCAAGCCATCATGCGGCGAGCTGACTCAGTGGGACGCCACAGCAGGAGGCGACAAGCAGACACAGAAGAACACAAAAGCAATGAACACAGTAAGAACAAGCAGAAGGGGGGGGGTATATAAATAAATAAAAATAAATCTTTGAAAAAAAATGGATCAAGGACCTAAATATAAAAGTGACAACTATTGAACTCCTAGAAGAAAATGTAGGAAAACATATTCAAGATCTTGTGGTAGATGGTAGCTTCTTAAACCTTTCACTCAAAACACGAGAAACAAAAGAAAAACTAGATAAATGGGGCCTCCTCAAAATGCAACACTTTTGCACCTCAAAGGACTTTGTCAAAAGGGTGAAAAGGCAGCCGATTCAATGGGAGAACATATTTGGTAATCATATATTCGATGAGGATTTAACATCCATGATATATAAAGAGACAAAACAACTCAACAATAAAAAGACAAACAACCCAATTAAGAAAAGAGCAAAAGTCTTGAAAAGGCAATTGTCCAAAGAAGAATTGCAAATGGTGAAGAAACACATGAAAAAACGTTCAACATCACTAGTGATTAGGGAAATGCTAACCAAAACTACAATGAGATATCATTTCACACCTATTAGACTGACCACTATTAAAAAGTCAGAAAACTTTAAATGCTGAATAGGATGTGGAGAGATAGGAGCACTTATTTACTGTTGGTGGGGATGTAGAATGGTATAGCCATTCTGGAGGACTGTTTGGCAGTTCCTAAAGAAGTTGAGTATAGATTTGTCATGTGACTCAGTGTAGCAGTTTGCATTACTTATGAATTCCAAAAATAGATATTGGATTATGTTTGTGAACTGGTCTTTTCCTCTGGGCATATTAGATTATATTGGATTCAGAGGTTTCATTTTTACTCGATTAAATAATGATTAAGTCTTTGATTGGGCCACATCAGTAGGACATTGAGGTGGGGTCTCACAGAGAAGGGAGGTTGGAGTTTTGAGCTGGAGACTGGGGAAGTAAGCACACAGAGGAGCTTGGTCGTGAGGGAGGAGACAAGGCCCCGGGAAGATAGATGAGCCATTTGCCTGACAGTTCACAGCTGGCCTTGTGGAGAGAGCAGAGTAGCTGAGCCCAGAGAGAATCAAGTCCTGGGAAAGACTTATCCCGGTCTACAGCTGATATTGGAAGAAGCTGGGACTATGGAGCCTTAAGAAGAAGAAGAAGGCAGCCATCTCGTTCCAACACATGGCAACAGACTTTGGTGAGAGAAGTAACTTATGCTTTATGGCCTGGTAACCATAAACTTCTACTCCAAATAAATACCCTTTTATAAAAGCCAACAGATTTCTGGTAGTTTGCATCAGCACCACTTTGGCTGACTAATACACCCGGCAATACCACCATTAGGTGTATACCCATAAGCAGTGACATAAACAGACATCTGCACTCTGATGTTCATAGCTACATTATCCACAAATGCCAAAAGTTGGAAACAAACCATGTGTCTAACAATCGATGAATGGATAAACAAACTGTGTATTGATATGATGGAATATTATGCAGCTGTAAGAAGAAATGAAGTCATAAAGCATATGACAACATGGAGGAACCTAGAAGACATTATGTTGTGTGAAAGAAGCCAGATACAAAAGGACAAATACTGAATGACTGCACTACTAAGAAGGAAATATATTGTGTAATCTCATGGAGTTAGTTATGAATATGGGCCACCAGAAAATAGAATGAGGTTAGAGAATGGAAAGCTAAGGGTAAACTTGTACAGAATTAGTAGAAAGGGTGTGTGTTAATCTTTGAAATGAATAGAAAAGATGAAAACCCAACATAATATTTATAACTAACAGTACTGTTATGTGGGTATGAAAGTGGTTTAAAGGAAAAGTCTAATGTCATATATATTACTAAAGGAGAGAAAAAATGTAACATGGAATTGTATAGCATAGTGAAACCGCATGGGAAATATGAATATGGGTAAAATTGTATATATAAGGCCGTTTTTCTTTGAAGCTTGAACAAATGTATGTTAATGCTACAAGATGTTAATATCAGACAAAAAAAACCCACCATTATGCTCAGTGAGAGAAACCAGACATAAAGTACTACATATTGTAAGATTCCATTTATATAAAATACAATATAAATCAATTTATAAAGTTGAAATTAGATAAGTGGTTATGTAGGGCTCGGGGAAGACTGCTATGTGGTGTGGAGTTTTTGGAATAATGAAATTCTTCTAAAATTTTTTGTGGTGATGAATGCACAACATTGTGATTATACTAAAAGCCATTGATTATACACTTTGGATAGATTGTATGGAATGTGAATATATCTCAATAAAATTGCTTAATAAATAAATAAATGTGCAAGAACAGCCAGACATGGCAGCTGTGTACAGCAGAGAAAGCATAGTGAGATTGAGAGATGAAGAATTTTCTTGTTTGATTGTTTGTCTGTTTTTGTTTATTATTATTATTATTGAAATGATGAAAATTCTCTAATGGTTGAAGTGATGAATGCATAACTATGTGTTTAAACCAAATGCCATTGATTGTACACTCTGGATGAATTGTATGTTTTATTAATATGTATCAATAAAATTGATTTGTTTAAAAAATATCATGTTGGCTGCTCTATGGAGAATGAAAATGATGAAGCAAATAAATTGGTAAGGAAACACTTCTAATAGTTTAGTCAAGAGATGATGTCTGGTTGTATGTCTTCAAATTGGATTCATGGTGTTTGTTAAATTAATAATAGAGGGGAAGAATGGAAGGATAAAAGTAAGCCTAAGAAGTGGTTATTTCAAAAGCTTTCTGTATGGGCCAAGAATGTGAATAACGGAGCCTGGATGTTATGATCTTAGCATTTGTTCATTTGATCAGCTGAAGGCTGAGAATCCTGGAGAATCAAAAGGAAAAGAAAGTTGATGTCTTCAGTCAATATTAAAGATCACTTCCAGAGTAGTGTACTCTACTTAAGAAAGTAGGGGTCTAAGTCCTGCAGGGCTGAAGAAAACATTCAGGACAGGCCACAGGAATCACAGCCATAATCAGTAAGGACTGGTGACCCACGGAGAGAGAGCCACTCAGCTTTGGGGTGGCAGAAGTCTTGTCACAGCCCTTTCTTGTCACAGCCCTTTGATGATAATGACCAAGATTGAATTTATCAACTGCTTAGAGAGATGAGGGCTCACACTTGGACTGAAATTGATTTTTTTTAAATTAAGAAGTGTAGTTTATTTTCTTTATCCAAGTATGTGGCCTAAGTGTTAAACACAATGCAGAAGGCCATTAGAAGGTAAGAGTCATTCACAAATTCAATTCTAAATTGTATAAGAAAACACCCATTTAAGAATTAAAAAGGCACAATTACGGGGACTGGATGTGGCTCAAGTAGTTGAGTACCTACCTCCCATATGGGAGGTCCCAGGTTTTGGTTCCTGGTCCCCAGTACCTCAAAAAAAAAAATGTTTTTAAAAGGCACAAGTAAAACCTCTATTATTTGTTCAGCCAATATTGGAGAGGGGTCCTTTCTTATTGCTAATTCTAATCACCTTTGGTTCCTGTTTCTCCTTTGAGGTTCAGAGCATCTGAGGGGCAAAAATAAGAAAGACCACTGGGGGGTTGCAATTAATTTTCAGAGCTCTCATTGTAAGGAATATGTATTGATTATATCCTCTTCACAAAACATTGGGCTAAGTGCTCAGGGAGTCACAAAGAGATCATTTCTTTCCTCAAGGAATTGACACTGAACGCAGAGGTAAGTAAGTACGCAGTGTAGCTATAGGCCACTAACATGACTTTGAGGTCCGGATGATAGGAGCTAGAATTTCCCAATTAATCTAATTACCAGTTCTATGACCTTGGGCAAGAACTGTAACTTATTCTCTCTGAGAACATTTTCTGATTTGTAAAATGGTACCTACACTTGAGTTACTTTCTAAAGTAAAAGGTAAAAGGATAATCCCACATAATATTATGCTTAAAAATATCCTGTCACTTATGAAATGTAGTACCCATGGCTATATGTTTGTGTGTGTGTACACATATACCTGCACAGTTCCTCTTTTACACACTAAAATTTGTGAACCATTAAATGAGAATAAATGAAAAAATAAAAAGGAAAGTCTGTAAACAAATGCCTGGGCCTTCAACCATTTTTCTTTTAAAATGGTTAATCCCTAGTGGAAAATGGATAGTTAGGTAGAGAAATCTTAAAGTTTCTGTTTGCTTATAGGATTTCTTTACATTAAGCCTTTAAAATCATAATAAGTTTCTACTAATAGATTTGTTTTTCTTATGAGGATTAAACTGAATAGTGAAATAGTTTCATTATTTAAGGGATTGCGGGAGAGGAGGTTTGCTGGGAATAAGTTCTAAAGATAGTAAGCCATTAGAATGGCTACTATTTTTTTTTAATGGAAAATAAGTCTTGAAGAGGATGTGAATAAATAGGAACACTCATTCTTTGCTGGTGGCAATGTAAAATGGTGCAGCCTCTGTGGAAGAGAGTTTGGTAGTTCCTCAGAAAGCTAAATAAAGAACTACCATATGGAAATCTCACTGCTGGGTATATAGCTCAAAGAATGAAAGCAGGGATTCCTAAATAGATATTTGCACACAGATGTTCACAGAAGCATTATTCACAATTGCCAAAAGATGGAATCAACCCAATTGTCTATCAACCAATGAATGAATAAATAAAATGTGGTATATATACACAATGGAATATTATTCAGCCATTAAAAGGACTGAAATCCTGATATCTGTGACAACATGGGTGAACCTTGAACACATCATGCTGAATGAAATAAGCCAGATACAGAAGGACAACTATTGTATGATCTTACTGTTTTGAAACAGAAGAAACAAACTCATAGAATCAGAATCTGGAATATAGGTTACCTGGGGATGGGGTGGGGATAAGGAATGGAAAGTTAAGTCTTAAAATGTACAGGGTTCTGGGGAGTAGATGGGGCTCAAGGGATTGAGTGCCTGCTTACCACATAGGAGGTGCCAGGTTCAGTTCCTGGTGCCTCCTAAAAAAAAAAAACCAAGCAAACAAATGAAAAAATCAACTCAGGAGAGCCATTGTCACTCAGTGGTTGAGCACTGGCTTCCCACATATGAGGTCCCAGTTTCAATCCCTGGCCCCTGTGCATAAAAAAAAAAAAAAAAGTACAGGGTTCCTACTTGGAATGATGAAAAATTTTTGATAATTCATAGTGGTGATGGTAGCATAAATTGTGAATGCAATTAACAGCACTAAAATTGTATCTGAATATGATTAGAAGAGGAAATGCTAGATTGCATATATGGTAATAGAATAAAAATTTTAATAAAAATTAAAAGAAAACATGGAACTACACTACACAAACAGTTAACCCTACAATTATGAAAATGTGCTATCATCAATTGTAAGAAATATTCCTCACCAATGCAAAGTGTTGGTGATAGGATGGTATATGGGAATCCACTATTTTATGCATGATGGTTCTGGTAACCCAAAACCTCACTCATAGATTTAAAAAAAGAATGCCTGCTAGAAGGTCAGGAATGGGCTCTTGGAACTGCTAATATTTGAGAAAGACCCTCAAGAACCAATGATTTTTTAATGGTTAAAAAAAGAGTGATTGTACTTGTGAAATTTAAACTAAGCCTAGTGTTATATATTTTGCCTAAGAGTTATCTCCTGAAACGCTCCTTGTTGCTCAAATGTGACCTCTCTCTAAGCGAAACTCAGCATATAAACTCACTACCTTTTCCCTGGCATAGGGTATGACTCCTGGGGTTGAGCCTCCCTGGATTTTACTAATGGCCAACTAGCAGTGCATCTGGAAAAAGATCTTGACCAAAAGGGGGAAATATTAAATACAAAAGAGGTTTTATGGCTAAGAGGTTTCAAAGTGAGTTGAGAAGACATTCCAGAGGTTACGCTTCTGCATGTCTCAGCAGGATCCCATTGACTGCCACAGTAAGCAGTGCTGCAAACAGCAGGACTCCTGAGGGTTCTGGAGACATCTAGACACTATAAGCAGGGCAGACAGCTCAGGAATTTCGCACCTTTTCAGTGGGCCTTACTTTAGACTTTATGCTCCTCAGCCTAATAGAGTTAGATGCATTTATAGTTTCCTTTCACATGACTCTTCTGCCTCTTTTATTTGAACCTATAATTAGCACTATACTTGTTAAATATTTGTCCCAGAGTCTTAAATCTTTGGTCCGTTCATGTGCCAATTGAGCCCTGAATCTCAGCACAGTTGCAAAACCTACTCTTCAGTTCATTGGGCTCACTCAGGACAACTAACAAGGAGATGATGATGGACAACACCCATCCCAAGGAACAGAGAGTGTCTGCAACTGCAAGCAAGATATTTCCATCCATCTGCCTCATGGGATCTAAGCCCCCTCTCATTTATAAACAGAGTAGGCACCACCATCCCCAAACCCTCAAGATTGGGGAATGAACAATGGACTAAAGTAGACTTATTATTATTCTTTTATTCTATGATAGCCTAGGAATGGAAGAGCTTTTATCATTGATATAAAGGCAGTGGCCACCAGAGGTTTGGAAGGGAGGGGGAGGGAAGAAAATGTGTAATATGAGGGCATTTTTGGGACATTGGAATTGTCCTGCATGACATTGCAATGATGAATACAGGCCATTATACATTTTGTCAGAACCTATAAAATTGTGCAGGGCAGAGTGTAAACTATAATGTAAACTATAGTCCACGGTACATCACAGTTGTGTTCATCAATTGTAACAAATGTACCACACTAATGAAAGATGTTGTTAATGGGGGAACATGTGGGAAGGGGAGGGGGTGGAGCATATGAGAATCAACTGTATTTTTATGTAACATTTATATAAACTAAAAGTTCTTTAAAGAATAAAAAGAGAGTGGTGGTAACAGTCACCATGATTGACTACACAATGGCCACTCCCCTCCCCACTTCCCCTACACCTTCTCCACTTCATTTTTCGCAGAGCATTGCCTCCTACAACAAAAGATGCAAATTGCAGAAACTCACCCTCCCACCTGTCCTTGCAGCTACACATAGACATACGATGCATTTCTGGCCAATGAGCTGCAATGGGTGGTTACTGAATGGCTTCTTTGAGAAATTTCCTCTCTGATTATGGGAGAGAGATAAAGATAAGGAGGAAGAGAGAGAGAGAGAGAGAGAGAGAGAGAGAGAGAGAGAGAGAGAGAGAGAGAGAAACTACTTTCCCCCATGTTCATAAAAATAATGACAGAAAATATTTGTCTGACACTACGTGCCAGGCACTATTTAAAAAGTTTTAAGTATTAGAATATTAAATCTTCCCTTCACATATATTATAATCATAGGTAATATTTTTATCTGCATGTTACAGATGAAAAACTAAGGCACAGAGAAATTATGTAAGTTCTGAAAGTCACCAGAAGAAGCAGATTTTTAACTCAAGTAGTCTATTTCTAGCAGCTGTGACTACTATGCTGTGTGTTGAAACCCATGAAACCAGTGATCATAGAACTAAAAGATAAAAAAGCACTGATACTTTGAAAATAGTTGCTATAGAAAATTAACCAAAACATGAAACTGAGTTCTTCTGAACTTTTAGAATCTGGGGATATTTATGGTCTTTATTGTTTAACTCACAGTTACTTGGATATTCTATTTTTTTGTAATTTAAATAATTTAGGGATTCCTTAGATTGTCTAGTGGTGGTATTGGTGTTGATGTTGGCATGGGAAATAGACATTTCAGACAGGAAGAACAGCATGAAAAAAACAAGAATTGTTTTCATTTAAGGGATAGCTAGTAATTCCCATTTGCTGGACCAGCAAGTCCATGCCACAAAGCAGTAGGTCATGAGGCTAGAAATAAAGGATGAGTCCTAAGGTAAAAGTGTCTCATTCTGATTTTAACTAATTACAGGTAGCATTGGGAGTTTTATTTTGAGGTTCTTGAGCTGGGTGCCATTAAATTTATAACATTGCTTTAGGAATAGTAACCAGTTAATAGGGAAGGTCCCTCTCCTGTGGGTGTGGATTAAGCAGTAATTACATTTCTTCAAGGTAGCTAGAAACACATTTGTATAGCATCTGTAATCTAAGAGTTTTCTCTGGCCCTGAATTCTAGTTACATCTTTGCAAATCTCTAAGAAAAAAAAGAAACTAAGCCAGGAATATGTCTTGCCTATAATCTTTGCATAGAGACATTTGCTATTTCACAATTCTATTTGTAAAATATTTTAGAGCAATATCACTTGTGTTATCAAGTCCTCAGATTCTTTTTCTGAAAATCAATGTAATGTACTGATTCATAGTTCCCCTGTCTGATAAAACACTACATCAGAATCTCTAAATAAAACGTTATGGTTCACGTCAATCCTCCCATTTGCAGGGACACGTGTCATCAAGATCGGTGCTTTACATTTTTACATTCCCCCTGTTCTTCTGATAGTATAACATCCTACTAATGCCAAAGACAGTTTAATATTAAGAAGTAAGTACAGATATTAGATTTAAACAGAACTAGTTTCAAATCTGGCTCTAACACTCTGTTGTGTGTCCTCAAACAACTTCTACTTAGACACCCCAAGCCTCAGTTTTGTTATCTATTTAATGGGAATAACAAGTCCTTGTAGGCCTATTGTGAAGAATAAATGAGGAAATGCATATGTTCAATAAATGTTAGACATCTTTTCCTCTTTTGTATCTCCTAATGATTAGGTGGAGGCAAATATTTGGGTAATTTTGGAAAATATCCTGGTTATCTGAAAGATTATTTAGGATTATTCATAAAAAGGTAATTAAAAACAATTCTGATGCTGTATTATAGTACACTATGGTTCAGTATCACATTTTTGCTTCTTTTGGGACTCTTTGTAGTTTGTTTCTTAAGATTCTTACATTATGCTGTTTGCAGATGAGCTTAGCCTGTAATGTTTTATTTCTGAAAAATAACTGCTTCTGATCTTTCTGTTTATGGTATCAACAAAGCAGTCACTGTCAAATGGTAGCAAACTGTGATACCAAATCAAACATGGAGGGTATTCACTGTGGTCCATCTTGCACTGATTGGTTCTTTAAAAAACAGGGAAGATTTTTTCCAGAGATTCTCAAGTAAATTCTTACTGAATTTGAATCTATACTCATTGATTGATAGTATCAGATTTTCCCTTGTGTGTGTGTGTGTGTGTGTGACATGAAACAACCATGACATTAAACAGTGTTCTATCTGCAAAAGAAAACAGACCATTGATAAATGAAAATCAGTCACTGAGTCTAATTATAAATCTGATTTACTCTGATCCTCCCATTTGGTTTTATTTTCACAAGTATCTCTGTGCCTGGAAATTTCAAGTGTATCTACTGAAAGCACATGTTTTAATAGCTCTGAGCTTACAGATCCTCTGAGTACAGAAGTTTAGGAACTGAGACAGCAAAGGTATGAGATCAATAAACATCAATGTACCCAGCACAAATTTCTCAATCATATGCTATTTTATAAGGCTTTTGATTTCTAAAAAGAGAGACAAAATTAAAATAGTCCTTGGAAATTTAAAACAGAATTGTAATTTTCTGCCAAATAAATGTTGATATAATTTTGACATTGGGTATCTAAAATTGGCCTCATCATGTGTCATACAGAGCCGAATTTATCCCAGGGAGGTTTAAGTAATTTGCTGATAAATATAGTGTCAGAACAGTAATTAAGATGGGAGGAAAATGATTTTTTTTAAAAACCATGTATTCCAATATTTTAAGAATTGTGTGGCACAGTTACCATTGCATATTTTACAAGTAGAAAGCTTGACATCCTGGCATCTTCCCTCTTCCTTTAAACATACAAAGCAATTGTGGATGCAGTATATAGATATAAAGAAAGCCTCTGAAAAGCATTTTGACTCATCAAATAACAGGGTTGGAAATGGACTGTCTGAACCAGCCAACTAAATTTTGCATAAATGGAGACTGAGGCCCAGAAGTGACTTGTATTGAATGACATCAATGCAAAGTAGGATAAAAATTGTAAAACCAAATTAGATAAGCAATTATTGTTATGGAATTATTGACATGTGAACATCAACTGATGGGAGAAACTTAAAGGAAATGGTCTTTCAGATGTATTTGATACAGAAAAGAAGAGATATGAGGAGATGACAAGAAAAGGAGAGAAAAGTATTGATAGATGTAGACAGGGGTAGGGGAAGTTAATCTGATGTAGATGACCTTGGTGATGTTTGGGATTAGCTGAGCTCAACCCATGTTTTCATTGTTTTTACTTGTTGGTTTCTACTGGTATATTAATAATTTTTGTCCATTTTCACACATGACTTATACACTTGACTAGGCATTTCATGTGACCTTCGTAAAATGGCATCACCACTATTTTATGGTGAAGAATCTGAAGCTCAAAGAGGTCATGTGTTTACCCAAAGACATTCAACAAGGACTTGAAGGGAATTGCATTTAGGTCCTTGATGCTTACTCTAACGCTTATTCTACTGTGTCATTTTGCTTCTTTAAAATAACCACTAATATTTGGGTAATTTATTTGAGCAATATTTACAGTTTATATAGCACTTTTATGTATATTATCCAATTTGTGCTTCACACTGAGGCAGAGATAGAAAGGCTGTAATTATCCTCAATTATAAATGAGGTAATTGAAACTCAGATAAATTAAGTGACTTTCCAAAGGATGACACTGGAATCCAGATCTCCTGACACCATTAACTAATTAATTAAATACATATTTAGACAAATACCCAATATGTGTGAAGTTCTATGTCGAGAGTTATGGGCCTAAAAGGAAGAAAGGTCCCTGCCTTCATGGAACTTGCATCCTAATGAGAAGTTTCAAAATAAAAGGAAAGAAATATGAGAACAAGAAAAGGCCAGAGAGTGATAAGGGTGCTGGGAAAAAGTGTAACCTCTCAGGGTGGGTGGTGTTTGCTTCTTTGGATGAGGTGGTTGGGCAAGGCTACCTTGAGGAGTGAACATCTGAGCTGAAAAGTGGCATAATAACATTTCCTAAAAGAAGGGACAGGAATTATACAAGCCTGGGGTGGGTGTTGGGGAATAATCACGGAAAACATTTAATATGTGTCAGACACAGTTCCAAGTCCTTTTAACATATAAACTCCTTTAAATCTCACAGCATCCCTTTGAAGTAGCTACTAATATTCCCAAATTAAAAATGGGGGGAATTGAAGCAAAGAGAAGTTAAGGAAGTTGGCCAACGTCACACAGTTGGAGAGTGGCAGAACCAGGGCCGTGATTAAACATAAACTGTCTGTGCTCCTAATACACTGCACACTGTTGGCTGCTGGAGGATCAGGAGGAAGGGTGGCATGTCTGAAGCCATCATGGGAAGGGGGGAGCATAGACAAAGCTGAGGTCAAAGAGGGCACAGGCTACACAGGGCTTATGGACTGTTGGAATGAGCTGGGATTTTATTCTACAAACTATGGGAATCCACTGGAATATTTCCAGCAGAGTAGCCATGAAAGCTGATTGACCTGTAACACCTTGCCAATTTCTCCCTAGTGCTTGATGCTCATATTCTGGAACTGCTTTTGAGGCCAATTACTATCAGCACCTCCACCTCTGAAAAGGGTGGGGAGAGAGAGGAAAGGTCTAGAAAGGTGCATGGGTGTGGTTGGTAACAGCTGGAGCTGAGGCTAACAGAATACACTAATGTATGAAACTCACCAGTGAAATACTGGGAAATGTGATACAATATAGATATTGGCAGATAGTGTTAGGCCAACATGGGAGAGCAGCATGAGATAAAAGCACTATTAATGGTCATTTCATTTTAATACCCTTGGTGTAAATCCTTGGCCCTGATGGTACAGTTACTGATATTTATTAACAGGTACATTTATGCTTTGTTACTCAAAGTTGTTGGCATGTTGCCCTTCAGATTTATGTCTCTTCAAAGAGACGTGTTTATTATTAGTGCTTCAGGATAGTATATTGAGTCCAAGTGTAAAATAACAAGTGATGCACACATGAGATTAAGGGAAGAAGATGTTATTTTCAGTATTGAGCTGAGCTATATAAGGTAGTTATCTCTCAGGACATGGTAAGTACATGTTGCTTAGGTGGGTATTTGGTATGTGCTTGGGAGAGTATGCAATAGAGGTATTGAAAGTTAAAGGGAATAAAAAAGTTAAGGGAATCACTAGCGATTAGGGAAATGCAAATCAAAACTACAATGAGATAACATTTCACACTTATTAGACTGGCCACTATTAAAAAGTCATAAAACTATAAATATTGGAGAGGATGTGGAGAGATAGGAATGCTTATTCACTGTTGGTGGGAATGTAGAATGGTACAGCCTCTGTGGAGGACTGTTTGGCAGGTCCTAAGGAAGTTGAATATAGACTTGCCATGTGACCCAGCAATACCATTACTAGGTATATACCCAGAAGAAATGAGAGCAGAGAAACAAACAGACATCCGCACACAGATATTCATAGAGACGTTATTCACAATTGCCAAAAGTTGGAAACAACCCAGGTGTCAATCAACTGATGAATGAATAAACAAATTGTGGTGTATACACAAGATGGAATATTATGCAGCAATAAGAAGAAATGAAATTCTGAAGCATTTGACAACATGGATGAACCTGAAGAACATTATGTTGAGTAAAGCAAGCCAGACACAAAAGGACAAATACTATATGGTTGCACTATTACAAACTAAATATATTGTGTAAACTCATGGAGTTAATAATTAGAATATAGGTCACCAGAAAATAGAAGGAGGGTAAATAATGGATAGCTGAGGGTTTATCTGTGCAGAATTGTTAAAAATGTTGTTTGTAAATCTTTGGAAATGAAAAGAAATGGTTAAAGCATATCATGGTGTTTGTATCTAGCAGTGCTATTGTATGGGTATGACAGTGGTTGAAAAGGAAAGAAAGCCTAAAGTCATGTATATTACTAGAAGGAAAGCTAAAAACTGTAAGGTGGGACTGTGTAAGATAGTAAAACCTCGTGTAAAACACGAATATGGGTGATATTACATATATAAGACTGTTTTTATAAAATATAAATATAAATATATTAGAGACAAGGAAAAAGAATGGCAGCTATGTATGCCAGGCGAGGCATAGAGAGATTGAGAGGTGATAAGTTTTTTATTGTTGTTGTTTATGATTATTATTGGAATAATGAAAGTGCTCTGGGAGTAATTGGGGTAATGAATGCACACACATGTGATTACACCAAATACCATTGATTGTACTCTTTGGATGGATTTATGCTTTATTAATATGTATCAATATAATTGAAAAAAAAGTTTAAGAAAAGAAAAATATGAATGTATAAAAAGTTAAGGGAAATGTACATATCCCACTCTTCTAAAATCAAGGCTTTTAAAACAATTTTCAGCAGTTTGCATTATAGATTTAATAATCCTTTTAGCATCTTAAAAACAGAACTTGCAAAGAGAGATTTAGTGACATTCAAACCAAGCAAATTTGTTGATGAACGAAGATCATGCAAGAATATCTTTCCTAATGGAAAGGCTGAGATGAATAAAGACCCTTAAGACCAAAAATACTAAAAAGATTAAGCCAATTGAGTTCCAATCAGCATACTTTTCTGCAGGCACAAGAGTATTTTTAGCAGTGTTCAATGAGGTTTTTTTTTTCTTTCTCATGATATCTGGGTGATGAAGTGACTATGATACTATTACAAAATGGGAAGAAAAGCTGATGGCACTTCTCTCCCTCATTATTTGCAGCACTTCCTTCAGTACAGTTGGTGGTCTTGTTACAGGCAGAAGAGCCCACTCAGCATATCCAGTATTAGTTATTTCCTACTTATAAAGTTGCATCTGGGAAAGATTGAAGATGAATGTATTGAGAGCACTAAGTATCACAGATGAAGCTCATGGGAGTGCAAGTGTGGCCACATTTTATTTGTGGGAGTAAACCTTCCTTTCCCTTTCTCCCTAGACGTTGGTAGACTTTCTGTGAGCATCTAGGTGGGTATTGTCCTTATTTAACAAATCTGGCTTCCAGGTTGTCTGCTTGGTAATGCTCTCAGAATCACCAATGTGCCAAATACTTGCAGCTGTTCTTGTTTGATTGTCGACTTAACTATAAAATGTGCCTCCGGACATTTGCTTGTCAGGGGAGCTTTGGCAGGGTTGATAAGAAGAACAAAAGGTAATTTTGTATCAGTTAAAATACATCAACATTTTAATTGTTTTAGTTCATTCCCTATTCAAATAGCTCCTGAAACTTTGCCTATGTGTCTTCTATGTGAAAACGCTGGACACTTTTACTGCCTTGGGCGTTCTTGGTGCTAAGGTAGATCCATTTGATCCTGTTTCATGCAGGTGTGATTTCATATTTATAAAATTATTGTTTTTTACCCTTTGTGATAAGGCACAGGATATGGTACTGAGGAGGGATGGAGAATAATTACTGTTACCAGTTGTGGGAAAACATAGATATGACAAAAATATCCTGCTTCTTTGGGGCCCTGGGGATAAACTGCAATGATTTGGAAGCACTTTGTGAATTTGCAAAGATTTTCAAGACCAACTAAATTTTATCGCATTAATTTCTTCTTGATTTTTAGCAATTGCAAATGTTTAAATCCTAACTTAGCATGCCCTTCTAGGCTTTTAATTAGATCTGTAATTACAAGCACAAAGTAGTGATGGAAATTTTATGAATTGTTTTCAAATTTAACAGAAAGAAAAAGAAAAAACACTATCTTTTTATTTAGTAGTTTATTTCTTATGGGGATTGAGGTGAATATAAAGGAGAATTTTCTTCTTTTTTCAGAATATATTGAACATTTTAAAACCTCTTTATAGTACTTGACTTTGATGTCATTCTCACTATTCATGTTAGAGCATGACATTTTCACTGTTATTAGAATAAACTTCATAAAATAAGAAAAAACTCTAGTATTTTATTTTGTTTTAGAAGGGATGTCTGTATTTTCCATTTCATGTTATCTGGTAATTCAGCTTCTAAGGCAATCATGAGTTCTCCTTTTATAAACCTGAGAGTGTATCAATTGGGTGTTATGATGAGTTACTAAGGGCAATAACTACGGAACAAAATTTAAAGGTTTTACAGTCTCTGTTTTTCAATCAGAAACCTTCCACCTGAATAATTTTTCTTCCTGTATCAATAGAGCATGTCTCATCTCTACCCACTCTTTTTTTAAATATATTTTTTTTATTTTTACTTTTTTTAAAGGAACTTAGATTACATGAATGTTACACACAAAAAAAACAAAGGAGATTCCTATATGCCCTGCTCCCTAGCCCTCCCACAATTTCTCATATCAGCAACATCCTTCATTAGTGTAGCGCATTTGTCACAGTTGATGAACGTATCTTAGGGCATTGCCGCTAAGCAATGATTATAGTTTACATTGTAGTTTACACTCTCTCCTGCACATTTTTGCAGGTTATTACATGATGTACAATGGCCTGAATCTGTCATTGAAATGTCATTCAGGATAATTCCCAAGTCTCCAAAATGCCCCCAAATTATACCTACTTTTCCCTCTCCCTCCCCTCAGAACCTCCAGTGGCCACTTCCTCCACATCCATGATAAAAGTTCTTCCATTTCTAGGATCACAACAAATCTACAGTAGAACACTGTAAGTCTACTCTAGCCCATTGTCCATTCCCCAATCCTGAGGATTCTGTGTTGGTCATGCCCACTCCACCTCTAATTGAGAGGGGGCTTAGGTCCCATGGGGCAAATGGATGGGACTTTCTTGCTTGCAATTGCAGACTCTCTCCTTGAGATGGTCATTGTCATTCATCTTCTCATTAGTTGTCCTGGGTGAGTCCAATGAACTACCCATTCTTACCATCTCTAAGCTGATTAATTTTGAATCCCTTGATTTGTATGTGCAACTTTCATCATTAAATATCTCCAACTAGCTTACCCTGGATTTTAGTAGAAAGCCCACCAGAATTTGGCTCTGCTCATATCCTGGTATATGTCACCCAAAAATAATATTTTTGGGTAAATTATTTTGATAACTTCTTCTCTACAATAATCCCTTCTCTACATGCTTCAGAAAAATTTGTGACTCGAACATGAGATAACATGTCAAGGTGCTTTTTAATGATAAAGTGCCATATAAATTAAAGGCAATATTCCTGAAGCACAGGCCATATAATGCCATACCCTTGATCAAAAATCTTCAATGATTTTTGCCTATATAATAAATTTAAATTTTTCTACCTTCAGGGTCTCTCATCCCCCACCTTAAGAAAGCCTTTACTCACCCTTTCCAATCCTATTTCCCATTTCTCCCTTTCAGGCATATTTGATTTCAACTATGTTTTCCAATTCTGAGCTTTAATATATGTTAATCCTACTACATAAAGTTTTCTTCCCCACATACTCATATTGCCATCTTTTCATAGTCATTCACTACCCCTTCCTCCTGCATATGGAAGCATTCCCTCTTATCTAGGAAAAACCATAGCCATTTTTCTATGTTTCATCATATTATTTATTCACTTTATTTAGGGGCAGGACTTATCTCTTTGTACTATACTCTATATCCTAAGAGGATCTTTATACCCCCAAAAAGCTTAGTACTTACCATTGCACATTCTAGCTGCTCAATAAATGCTGAATTATTATAAAAGAGCCTGTCTTTTTTCATGAATTTCCTTTTAACAATGTTTTGTGATTAGTAGATCATCAAAAATATCTGTTGCTGTGATGATGGTGGCAACTATGTACAAATAGCAATAATTTGCAAAGTTAATGAGATGTCAGCCTTAAGTTTTTAAATGAAAATTGTATAATAAGCAAATCCTTCATTAAAAACGCTCTGTGCAGAGATTTGTCACTGAGGGTGATCAGTTTCTTCTGACAGTCTCCTCAAGTTAGTAATATATCTTGCTTGGACTGTGTATTTCAGAGACAAGATGCTGGAATGTTGAAATTGAGAAACAAAAAATAAGAGAGAGAAAAGATTTTTGGGTTTTATTTGGGAAGATTTTCTCCCTCACTTAATTTTAATGAAAGGTCAAAATAGTTAATGTCATTAAATCATTTTTATTTATTTGTTTTATGGGAAATTAAGTTCTCTTCCTTCATTAAAGAATCCAATATTTATTTGGAACTGTTACACCATACCTAAAAGACAGTGAAGATGAAGAGAAGAAAGTCAGATTCATTAAGTGGAATCATGCTACAAGTTCCCTCTATATTTCTTACATGTGGATATTCTAGTTATTACAGATGTGTGTAATAAAATACCTCTAAATTTGCCTGGGACCTCAGCTGGAAGGCTTGAAGTCTAGGTGCTAGAATTATTTGAAGACTCCACCACGCATCCTTAACTATGTTTTTGTAGTCTTCCTTGCTGCATGGTGTGTCAGGGTATCCAGATTCTCACACATTGACATAGGGCTCCCAAAGCTGGGGAAAGCCAACAAAAGTGCATTGCTTTTTTTGGCCTAGCCTCGAAGTCACACAGCATCACTTTTGCTGTCTTTTGTTTGTCAAGGTACTCACAAAGTTCTGCCCAATTTCAAAGGGGTTAGAAAATAGACTGTACCTCTTGGTGGGAGAGTGGCAAAGTTCTGTCAGAGCATATGGGACTGAAAATATTGTTGTGGAAATTTTTGGAAAATACAATCTGCTGTAGTGGATATCTTGAAATTTCAACTTAAACCATGGTTTAGGATTAGAAAACCTGAACATAAATTATAGTCTTAAACCTTGCTTTCAGAATTTATTCCAGGGAAGCTGCTGTGGCTCAATTGGTTGGGCTCCCATTTATTATATGGGAGGCCCTGGGTTCAATTCCTGGGGCCTCCTGGTGAAGGCAAGGCGGCCTGTGTGGTGCAGTGAGCTGACCACCTGCACAGTGCCGTGAGCAAGATGACCCAACAAAGGCAGACAAGCAGACACAGAAAAAAAGCAAAGGAAATGGACATAGCCAGCACAAGCAGCAAGGGGGGCATAAATAAGTAAAAATTTAAAAAAATTAATCTTTAAAAATTCTTTTCCATACTTATTATTATTCTAGCTTTAATGCCATCTTTTTGCAGGAATTTGTAAATTTTTAGTTCGTGGTAAATTGATGCAGCATTGCTTATATGCTTGGGAGCAACAAACAAAATTAAATGGACATATTTAAACAATTGTATGCTCCTGCAGTAATTTTACCAGCAGCAATGACCAAGTAGAAATAATTAGAATTTTGAATCATGTTAAAGTTTTTTTTGTTTTTATTTTTTACTGGCCTGATTCAGCAGATGCTAACCAATGTGTAGGAGATATATTCTAATTTCGGTCTACAAATATCCAGAAATGAAGCAATTTTGAAGGACTCCATGACCTTTAGAGATGGAACTATGCCTTTTCTAGCAAAGCCTTTTATTTCTAAGATGTGTGCTTCTTCCAGCAGAAGTGGTTGACTCATTAATGGCTCCTTTCTATGTTGTTCCGGGTGGTCAAAGCATCATTATTGAAAACCTACCTTGTGCAGGGCACACTTTTTTCCTAATTGCTTTGCATAGAGATGAGTGCTTTTACAAGGTTGAAGGCATTGGATGAGGCAAAGACTGCAATTGAGCTAATCAGAGCATAGGCGGGTAGGGGAGGGGAACAATGATTTTTCTTTTTAAGAACAGAGCCTACTTCTTTCTTTCTCTTCAAATACAGGTATATTCTACAGACCTTAGCATTTGCTTATGGTTTATTTCTCTCTGTATATTGATTTCCTCTTTCCTGGTAATATCCCATAAAAATACACACCCCCAAACACACACATTAATCTCAAGAAAGAATAAAATCAATATTTTTGTGATATGGGTCCTACAACTCTTAGCATCTGATTTTTCGCATCATTACAAACATTGCAATCATTTGGTGTGTTTCTGCTAACCTAACCCTAAATTCATACTTTATGGAATTAGATACAAAAATACTTGCTTTGGTGTACAACTTTAAAATATGTCTTGACTTAACTTTCAGGACTTCCCTGATAGGTTGACAACTTAACTCTATAGTTTAAAGAACATTTTATTGTCTACTACAGTGTTTTACACATTTTAATTAACTTAAACTTATTGCAGTTTTACTGTGAGTTAATTCTTGCAAAATGTACCATTCAGAAAAATAGAATACAGATCTGCATGACTATTTTTGTATTTGTTGATACAGATTCAGAGAGCTA
>PVKH010008385.1:0-19526 GCA_004027955.1 Chaetophractus vellerosus | reverse complement strand
AGGGTTAACTGAGGTCGGTGGTCCACGCTTTTATTTTTATGTATTTTGTTATCCATTTTATATCATGGTTGTGTGTGTGTTTTATTTGATTTTCCTTTTCAAAATTAACTGCTTTACATTCCAGTGTGCCAAGATTTCTACCTTGAGGAGAATCCTTGGTATAATCGTGTATTCTTTGCGGACGGTTTCCAACTGCCACATTTGCTTTTTATCCGCAGTTTTTTGTGACTCTTTCTGACTAGCCCATGAAAAGCCATTTTTATCTTTGGTAAATCCGATAGCTTCTGTAAAACTCCCTCAGATTTATCAGGGGAAGAAAAATTATGAAATAGTCAGTCATAGTCTTAGCTGTTCTCTCAGACCCTTAGAGTCCTCAAGCAGAGCGACTCCCCCAGAACAGAGGTACTGCTCGCTCTGAACCGCGGGGACATAGAGCCCCTGATCCCAGCCCGGCACTGTGCAGGCAACTCTTGTCTAACACAGGATGCTTTTTTGTTAATAAGCTCCACAAGCAGACACAAAGAAGCCAACTTGAGAAACAGCTCTGTTATCTCTTAAGTACTTACATTAATATGAGAATTAAAGATATGGTAACAGTAATGCCCCATAAAAACACAAGAACCTTCTGATCTCCCCTAGGGTGTTACAGACTTAGACTTGCAAAGTAAGAGGAGGTTATTTTCCTCTATGTTTTTCTTCTTAGAATTCTAATATTTTCCATTAGGTGGAAGTGGAACCCTGGAATGCAAACATTTATTTTTCTAGATAAGACCAGTTTATATACAATTATTTAATTGAAACTTCTTTGACTACGTTATACTCTAAGTATTAAGTCAGGTGCTGGGATTACAAAGAAAGATTATAAGGAAGAAAAATACACACACACACACACACACACATTTCTCAAGGTGCTAGAGGATGGGACAGATGATTAAAATGTATGAGAGAGCCAAATAAGAGACACTTACATTACAATATGATAAATGCTGATAGTGGTATGCACAGGGTAATTTCAGACTTCAACTTCAACCTGCTAAATATGTCTTTGAAGGCAAAACCCAGAAAATTGTTTCTCTGCTCCAAAGCATGCTCAAAGCTCAATTACCCTCTCAAAAGTGTCTTCTCTCACCCAATAAATCTTTCGCTGTGCTATATCTTTGTTATTCTGTTGCGTCCATTGATTAAAAAGTCAGATAACTGGTAACACATTATTATTTCATCCATTTCCACAATCATGAACTTCCATTTTTGTGACTGTTGAATATTTATACTCTCTGGACATAATTGCCCCGTGGTTTTCCTGCCTTCCAATAATGTCCTAAGTTCTGCTTAAAATTTCATAGTAACTGATCTGGTAAATTTGTAAGCCACTAGAAGCTTTAGTTTTAACAATAAAAATTTTAAAATAATTTGAACTGAAGAGAATGGGAAATGTATATGTAGAATAATATTTTCAACCAAAACCCATTGAAAAATTCCCCAAATTTATGAACCAGTGTATTCCTCAACTATCGCAATTTTAATAACACGTTTCCAAATGGCTATTCTGGTTTCTACTAGTGTAACATTAGTCTCTCCATTGGATTTCTTATGTAAACTCCTTGGAAAGTATTAATGTCTGTGAAATTTGCTGGACAATGTAAATTGATCTTTGAAGCTAGTGGTGAGCTTTTATTTGTAGAAATACAATCATTAACACTTTAAGTAGATCTGAAAGCAACATAATCAGCTTCACATTGCAAAATTAGAAGACAATGAGCTTTCTTTGAAGAAGAAAAAAGGAAAGTCAGAAACCAAATAAGGACATGTTTTATTTGTTTGATGAAGACTATAACAGATAAGATACATTTTGGGAAATTGACAATTCCTTTTCATGTATTTTATATATTTAGTCAAATTGTGTTGGCGAACAAACAAAATAATGACTACTTGTGTACTACCCTTAATAAAATGAATAAGAAAAATATTTATTGAGCAATAACTATACAACAGGTACCCTGTTGCTTTACATATATCATCTTTTTAATTCTATAATAAATTTATATGACAAGTTCCATTAATATCCCAGGAAAGAGAAATAAATCACTTACCCAAGGTCACAAGGATAATAAGTTGAAGAGTTAAGTACTCCCAAGTACCAAGTCACACTCTGTCCTTAAATGTATTATATAGGTCACACTGATTCCTAATTTGATCCATGAACAAGCATGTGTACATTGTCATCATTTTCATTTTCATGCCAAAATTTCATTTTCACTTTTTTCATATCCTTGATTGATCACCACTTAGCAAGGACTTTCAACTTTTTAATTTCTCTAACTTCCAGCACTTTAGTCAGTAAGAGACTATAGAAACATTAGCCAGTATTATCAAATAGGCACTAAGTGGATATTAAAGGAGAATCAATTTTAGAATAGAATCCGAATCACAGCACCAGAGGGCACCATTCACAGAGACTAAAATGCGTACAACCTGGTCAGCCATATGTGGTGACCCTGGAATAGACCTGAGAATTGATATACCCGTTTTGCAGGAAAAACCCTTTTCCATCACTTTTATATAGCCACGATAATACACTTGTAAAAACTCTTTTGTTAAGGGTAATTATTAAGCTTTAATATGCTTGAGACATAAATGGCCTAATTTTGGTTTTTTGTTTGTTTTTGTTTCATAGATATCAGTTCTTTCACACTAAAACAAGCTTAACAGGGACAAAACTTAAATTTCATGAAGTTAAAATGTTTTGATGCTTGGAATGTAGGTTTAAGGTACTTATCAAGCACCACATTTATGATAATAATGAATTTGGTTTAAATTAATGATTAATTCATTTGTACAATGAATTTGCACAATTTTGAAATTAATATTCTTTAAATTAATGTCTGTGACTATAAATTTTTTTAAAGTTTCAGAAACAGAAAATATGATTAACTTTGTAAAATTAAGTAATTAAATTCATATATACAGTTTTTCTTTTTATAGTATAAATATGTTAATTTCATATATACTAGTAATTTCATAGTGAATAATGTTATTTCTATTTTTTAAACAATTTATTGAAGTATATTATTCATACATGAACATACATAAACTATAAGTGTTCAGTAAACATGAACTTAAAAAACGAACATGCATAACATCATACAGGGCTGCCACACATCACCCCCCCCCCAAACACCCCACATTGTTGTAAAGGATTTGTTAACACATTACGAAAGAGCATCGTCAAAGTATTACTAACTATAGTCCATATCTTCCTCCCCTATACATTTTTTTAAAGGATTGATTTACTTTTATCCATTTTCACTCCCTGCCCCCCATTTTTGCTGTTTCTGTGTCCATTCACTGGGCAACTCTCTGTGTCCATTTCCTGCCCTCTTTTCTCATCCTTCTCCTCCTGTCTTCACTGGGATTCGATCCTTGGAATCTCTGATGTGGGAGAGAGGCATCCTACCGCCTGCGTCACCTTAGTTCCTGGTTTTTCGATGCGTCTCGTCTTGGTTCTCCCTTGTGTCACTCTCCTGTTACGTCATCATCTTGCTGCCTGGCTCACGGGGCCTGGCGGCGCACCTGCATGCTGGGCCTGGTGGCCCACGCACCTTCTATATTTTTTGTTTTTTTTTATTTTTACCAGGATTGAACCCAGGTCCCTCCATATGGGAGACAGACACCCAACCACCCAAGCCACATCTGTCCCCCTGCTATAACTCTTGAGGTTGACCAAAGATACCCAAAGTTAGTCTTCTTCCATACAGGATGGTCATATAATAAACCAGCATTCCAAAAGCCAGACCTAGGGAGAAAAACTAGGTCTGGGGACCACCAAAGATAGTATGCTATTATTTTGATTAATTTTCCTAATGTCTATTTGCATTTAAATATTTATATGTATATATTCATTGTTTTGCTGCCTACTTTTTGACTTAAATTTTTTTTCATGACCAGTCTCTCATGTCATTAAAACATAACTTACATTTTCTGTATAGTACCTTATTTATAAAATGCCTTGTTTATTTAAGCAATCAATTATTAATAGAATAAGGGGATCTTCTTGCTATACTTTTATAAATTCTACTCTGAAGGGCATCTTTATATAATTTCTGAGTAGATTTTGAATTTCCTAAGAGAACATTTGAAAAGCAATTATTGAGTCAAATAGCAAGAGCATTTTCTAAGGTTTAATGTATTGATGAATTGTCCTCCAAAGATAATGAAAAAGTTCTATATCAACAATCAATATATGAGGATATCCATTTCCCTTTGGATTCTCACTCAAATATCTACTTCAATTTATTTTTAATTTTTACCAATTTGATGGGTAAAAGATTATTTGATTTGGATTCTTTGAATTGAAATCTTCTCATATCTTAATGAAGTTCATATTTGTAGGTGAAATACTATTTAGGTATTTTCTACTGAGATTGTCAACCATTTACTCATTCTTAAGTAAAATTTTTACAAGTTACATGTTTCAAAGATATTAGGTGTTAAGCTACAAGGAACAGAAAACCCAAATTAAACTGGTTTACATAAAAAGGAGTAATTGAGGAATCGTGTAATCAGAAAAAGGCAGCGGTGGAGTGGGGCTTATCTTGGATCAGTCAAGTCCCTGGTCCAGATCCCTTAAGATTCTAAGGATCTGCCTTTCTCTTCATGCTCCAGCTTCTTCATCAAGCTAGTGGAGCTTCTAAACCTCTCCATACACTATTGTCATTTGCAGATCACTTCTAAAAGAACTTTTCTATATTTACTCATTTATTAATTTTCTACTAGATTCTTATTAATTCCTAAATTTTCCTTAAAGTTTAGAAAAACAAAGCCCATCAAGTTATATGTAGAGCATAAATTGATTTAATAATTTGTGTGGGACTTAGTGAAACTGTTGCATTACAAGTTTCTTCAGTTCAGGAAAATTTATCTCCATTATGACTTCTACAATTGCTTCTGCTATATTCATTTAGTTTTATCATTCTTTAAAACTCTAAATTATTTGTATCATGTCTCTCCACTATGTTTTTCCATACAGAATTGTCTATCATAATTTTACCTCCTCTGTTTTCCACGTAGAAATTAATTTTCTGCAAAATATATTTCCTTCTCTTTCTAAAGCATCTTTAAGATTCTGCAATTGCATTTACAATCTGCATGGTTTTTTCCCTCTATCTTCTTATTCAGTGTACTCAGCTCCCTTTTAACTGCATCTGTTTCAATAGGGGCCATGGTTTCTTAACTTTTGGTAGTTAATACAATGCAAAGCATTTTTTGTAAAAGTTTACATGGTATCATCCCTTTTGAAGGCCAGGTTCCCTTTTATTATGAAGACACTATTTTTAAGCTATTTATTATGGAAATTCTTAAATATATAAATGTAAAAAGAATAGCATAATGAAACCCCATTTTTTGCGATCAAGATTCAACAATTATTAATATTCTATCATTCTTATTTTGTCTATGACACTATCCAGAGCACGCTATTATTTTTATTATTATCATTCGGTTTAAGGTAAATTTGCATGCATCATAAATCTTAGCTTTCTGGTTTTGACAAATGGATATACTCATGCAGCCTACATCCATGTCATGATGTAATATTTTTTCATCTCCCCAGAAAGATCCCTCCTGTTCCTTCCCTGCTTCTCCCATAGAGATACTTTTCTGATTTTTTTCACCATACGGTATTTTTGCCTCTTCTAGAATTTCACATAAACAGAATAATACAGTACTTTTTTGTATGCACCGCTTTCACTCAGAATTATACCCATGAGGAGACGCATCCATGTTGCCGTGTACTACCATTGCTTTCTTTGTTCCATTGCTGAACAACATGTCTCAGTACGACTATACCACACTTCTTTACTCAGTCTTACTCTTGGTGAACAAGTGGGCTGCTTCCAGTTTGGGGCTATTGTGAGTAAGATTGTTATGAATTTTCTTGTATGTCTTTTTATAAACATATGTTCTTATTTCTCTTAGATAAAAACCTAGAAGTAGAATTGTTGGATCAGAGTTAAGTATCTATTTAACTTTAAAAATAGCCAAACTCTTTTCCAAAAAGGTTGTTATCATTTCACATTCCCACCAGCAATGCATGGCACTGCAAGTTGGTCCATATCCTTGTCAATGTGTGGTGGGGTCAGTTATGACTTTAGTTCATTCTAGTACCTGTATAGCAATATCTCATTTTAATTTTAATTAGTGTTTTCCATATAACTAATGAAGTGGAATACTTTTACATGTTCTTATTTCTGTATTTTACTTTGATAAGTGTCTTTCAAGTATTTTAACCATCTTCTAAAAATAAATTGTTTGAATTTTTATTACAGAGTTTTAGGATAGAAATCCTTGTTAGATATGGGTTTTGCAAATATTTTCTCCCCTCCTGTGTTTATTTCCTCATTTTTAAAGTAGGGTATTTTGATTGAAAGAAGTTTGTTTTTTATTTTATTTTACGGTTATGCTTTCTGTGTCTTCTCAAAAAAAAGGTCTTTGCCTACCTCCAAAGATATTCACCTTTGTTTCCTTCTAAATGCTTTATATTTTTTAACTTTTAGGCTTGTGTCTTATAATCCATCTCAAATAAATGTTGGCATATTGAGTGAGGTAGGGGGTGAAGCTCATTTTATTTTTCTATATAGATGTCAGTTGTTTGAGTACCAGTTGTGGAAAAGACATTGCTTTTGTGCATTTTTAAAAACTCTTTTACTATATAGCTATGTCTCTGTATTAGGGTTCTCTAGAGAAACAGAATCAACTGGATTTATAATGATATAAAGACATTTATTAGAAGGAATTGGCTCATGTGACTAGGGAGGCTGACAAGTTCGAACTCTGTAGGGCAGGCCACAGGGCCACTGAATCCAGTAAAGGTGATGCTAAAGTCCTTAGTCCAAACTTCATAAAGGAATGTGGCTGGCTGGAAATTCCAGTAAAAGCCAATGCTGAAGTTGAGGCAGAAATTCTTCTACTGACCCTGAAACCCTCAGTTCTGACTTTTAAGTCTTCAAGCTCGTTGTGTGAGACTCTTCATATTGCTGAAGGTAATCTGTTTGTTTGATTATAGATACAATCAACTGATTATAGATGGAAATTCCATCTACAAAATGCCCTCATAGTAACCAGCAGGGTAGTGCTTGACCAAACAACTAGACACTATAACCTAGCAAAGCTGACACATGAAATTAACCATCACACTCTCTTTTTCCGGATTCCCTCTTTTATTTTGTTGATATATTTGGTAGTCCATGCCAAGAATTGTCTATCTTGATTACATTAGCTTTGTAGTAAATCTTGAGTTAAGTATTGTACATCTCTAGCTATATTCGTTTTCACCTCTGGCAATTTTTGCTTATTTGTGTTTCCTTTGTAAATGTATATTTTAAAATCAGTGTGAAAATTACATGTTACAATGGTGGGAATGTGATTAGGATTACCCAGAATCAATAAATAATGAGAAGTGACATCCTAATACTATTGAATGTATCAGTCCTAGAACATATCACTCCATTTAATTAACTCTACTTTCATTTCTCCCAGCTATGTTTTATAGCTATCAATGTAGAAGTTTTCTACATCTCCTCTTAAATTTATTCCTGATTGTTTATTATTTTATAGTATTTTAAATGAAATTATGTCTGTTTATATTTTCCAGTTATTCATTTCTAGTATATAGTAATCAATGGATTTTTTGCATACACTAATGTATTCTGAAACCTTTTATAAAATCATTTATTAGTTCCAATTTTTAAAAGAATCATTAGAGTTATGTATGTACAAGATAATTTAGTATATAAAGACAGTTTCTCTATTTTTCTGCTTTTATTTTATCTTGCCTTATTCACCTTGTTTGTATCTCAAGTGCAAAGTTGATAGAAGTGTAAGGGCATCATACTTGTATTAAATTATTTACCATTAATTATGACAATAAGTATAAGGATTTCTTGAGTATCAGATAGAGGAAGTTCCCTTTTCCCCATGTATGCTTAGTGTTTTTGTCTTCTAAGCTGTTGAATTTTTCAAATGCTTTTTCGAGACCTATAGAAGACATCATATGTTTTTGTTGTTTTTCTGTTAATCTAATGGATTAAATTAATTGATTTTTTAATGCTAAATTAACTTTGCATTCCTGAGATAAACCTGCTTAAGCATGATATTGCATTCTTTATATTTATTGCTGAATTTGATCTGCTAATATTTGTGAAGGATTTCTGCATCTATGATCATAAGGGATGATGGTCTGTAATTTTCTTTTCTTGTAATTTTTAGGTCAAGTTTTGATATAAGGCTTTGCTGGTCTCCTAAAATGAGTTGAGAAGTGGTTTCTTTCCTCTATTTTCTGAAAAGTTTATACAAGTTTGATATCATATTCTCCTTAAATGTTGGATAAAATTTATCAATCAAACCATTTCGACCTGGAGTTTTCTTTGTGAGAAGATTTCTGATAACAAGTTCAATTTCTCTGATATAGTGTTATCCCTTTTGCAATATTCTCTTTTCCCAATTTTGTAAGTTGTGTTTTTCATGGCATTTATTGATTTTATCTAATTTGTTTGATTTTTGGCATGAAATTGTCATGACATTTCTTGAATATCCTTTTTATGTCTGCATGATCTGTAGTAATAGCTCATTTTAGTCATGATATTGGAAATGTGTTCTTTTGGTTCTTTTATTTTCTTGCTCAATCAGTGTGATTAAGATTTTCAAATACCTAACCTTTGGCTTTGTTATCTTCCATCTTACTTCAAAATATTTATGTTTTTATTATTTCTTTCCTTCTACTAACTTTGAGTGTAATTTAAGGAATCTTTTCTAGCTTCTCAAAGTCAAAACTTACATGATTGCTTTTTAGCTTTTACCTTATGTTAGTCAAAGGGGTGCTGATGCAAAATACCAGAAATTGGTTGGCTTTTATAAAGGGTTTTTATTTGGGGTAGAAGCTTACAATCACAAGGCCTTAAAGAGTCCAATTCAAGGTGCCATAAGAGGTACTTTCTTACCCAGAGTTTGTTGGAAGATGGCGGGCAATGTCTGCGAGGATTCAGTCTTCCTCCTGCTCCCAAGGCTCTATGGTCCCAGCTTTTTCCAATCTCAGCCACAGGCTGGGATGAGTTTTGTTTCTCTCCCGGGGCTCACTTCTTTTGGGGCTCAGCTGCTCTGCTCTTTCCACAAGGCCAGCTGTAAACTGTCAGGCAATCAGCTCATCTCTTTTCCCTGGGCCTCTGCCATGTCTAATGGAACCTTCTCTTTTTCCTCACATATCTGGTTCTCTGTGTGCTTTATTCCCAGGCTCCAGAATCAAAACTCTAACTTCTCCTCTGCCATGAGTTATTTTAAAATGTGTTAAAATAATGGCCTATTACTGGCATCCTTTATAAGGGAAACAAATTCAGACAGACAGAGAAAACTACAGAAGTAAAAACTGAAATTAAAAAAACCAGGAAGAGAAAGAAGAGATCAAGAGACACCACCACGTGTCTTGCCATGGGACAAGTTAAGGACCAAGGGTCGTCAGTAACCATCCCCAAAGCACCACAGTCTTGAGGAGAAGGAGTTGCCTTGATGACACCTTGATGTGGACATTTTCCCAGTCTCAAAACCATAAGCTAATAAATTCCCATTGTTTAAGCTGTTCCGTTTCATGGTATTTTTTTGGAGAGGCCTAGGAAACTAAAACAGATTTTGAAAGCACCAAAAATGTAGAAATGGCTTTGGAACTGGATCATGGATTGATAGAAAAGGCCTAGACTGATTTTAAGGAACTGTTCTTAGGAATATGGATGCTAAAGGTAATTCTGATGAGGCCTTAGAAGGAAATGGTGAGTGTGCTATTGGAAACTGGCAGAAAGGCAATCCTTATTTTAGAGTGGCAGAGATTTTGGAAAAATTGAGTTCTGATGTCACATGGAAGGCAGAACTTGAGAGTATTGAACTTGAATATTTAGCTGAGAAGAGTCCAAGTTAAGTGTGGAAAATTCGGTTTGCTTTCTACTTGTAACTTACAGTGAAATACAAGAGGAAAGGGATAAGCTGACAACTGAACTCCTGGACACAAAGAAACCAGAAATTGATGGTTTGGAAGATTCTGAGTTTCTGGAAAGTGAGTCCCCAGAGAATAATGTTGCATCCAAGGGTTTAAATGAACATGAGACCAGTTAGCAACTTCTAGGGTAGTAAGGATTGGAAATGCAGTTATCCAGGAAGGGTATGTGGAAAGATCTTTTGTCTAATGGTCTGAACCCCTGTGTATTACATGCAAAACCAAGTTTTTAGTGAGAACTGTATGACTAGAACCACTGCCAGCCAAGACTAAAAGAGACCAAAAAGGAACAGATGGAAGGAAAAATCATTTCAAGGGCAGAAGCATGGAAGCTGAGGTTTGGACTGAAGACATCTTCTTTGGCCAAGATAATGGGTCCACCCATGTGTGTAGAAAGGGTGAGTCCTTAGTGGGCAGGGACTCACAGAGAAACCACACAGCAGAGAAGGGAGGTTGGAGTTTTGAGCTGGAGCCCAGGGAAGTAAACTCATGAGAACAGAGCAGCTGCCTTTGGAGAGAATTGAGCCCTGGGGAGAGAGACAAAGGCTAGAGAGGCTGATAGTCTACAGCTGACCTTGTAGAGAAAACAGATCAGCAGAGCCTGGAGAGAAATGAGCCCTGGGAGAGAGACAAGACTTATCCCAACCTACAACTGATATTGGAAGGAGCTGGGACCACAGAGCATTAAGAGAAAGAGGAAGGCTGAACGTAGGCAGACATCTTGCTCCAACATGTGGCAAGAGACTTTGGTGAGTGAAGTAACTTACACTTTATGGCATGGTAACTGTAAGCTTCTACCCCAAATAAATATCCTTTATAAAAGCCAACAGATTTCTGGTATTTTGCACCAGCAACCCTTTGGCTGACTAATATACTGATTTTGATGAGATTTTTAAAAAATTATACTTTTTAATTTTTTAAAAGATACTTAGATTACATAAATGTTACATAAAAAATATAGAGGATTCCTACATGCCCCACTCCCTACCCCTCCCACAATTTTCCACATTAACAACAGCCTTCATTAGTGTAGTGCATTTGTTACAATTGATGAACACATACTGGAGCACTGCCACTAAGCATGGATTATAGTATACTTTGTAGTTTACACTCTCTCTCACACAGTTTTGTGTAAGGTATGACAAGATATATAATGGCCTATATCTGTCATTGTAGAATCATTCAGAAAAATTCCAAAGATCCTAAAATTACCCCATATTACACCTATTTTTCCCTATCCCTCCCCACAGAACCTCTGGTGGCCACTGCCGCCACATCATTGATAAAGGTTCTTCCATCGCTAGAATAACAATGTCTGTAGTAGAATAACAGTAAGTCTACTCTAGTCCATCATTCATTCCCCAGTCCTGAGGATTCTGGGATGGTGATGTCCACTCTGACTCTGATTGAGAGGGGGCTTAGATCCCCTGGGGCAGATGGATGCAACTATCTTGCTTACAATTGCCGACTCCCTCTGTTCCTCTGGATGGTCGTTGTACATCATCATCTCCTTGTTTGATGAGACTTTATACTAAGCATTGTTTCTGAAATGACTTAAGATTTTTGGGATATTGTAATGGAATTAATGTATTTTGCAATTTGGAAAGAACATGTTTTTGGGGGCATTCAGTGAAGAGAGTGTAGTATTTTGAAGCTGTTTTGTATCCCAGGAAAATTTGTTCTTAAATTTAACCCATTCCTGTGGATGTGTACACATCGTAAGTAGGGCATTTTTGATGAGGCTACTTTTGTTAAGATGTGATCCACCTGAATCAGGATGGATATCAATCCTCTTCCTAGAGTCCTTTATGATAGGAGGAAATTCAGATACAAAGAGAGAAAGCCACAGAAAGTAAAAAACTAAAATCAATGAAACCTGGAAGTGAAGGACAAGACCAGGAGACACCACAATGTGCCTTACCATGTGACAAGCTGAGGGCCATGGGTCACCAACAGCCAGCCCCAGAATACCACAGTCTTGGGTAGAAAGCTTTGTCTTGATGATGCTCTGATGGAGACTTTTCCCAGCCTCAAAACCATAAGCTGATAATTTCCCATTGCTTAAGCCAACCCATTTCAGGGTATTTGCTTAAGTAGCCTAGACACTAAAACATTAAGCTTTCAGCCCTTTGAAAATCATGGAGATTTTTGTTGTGGCTGTGCGTATAATCTATCTTGGTGAATGTTTCCATGCGTGCACACACACACACCCGTGCATTCTGCAATTGTTAGGTGTAGTGTAATTTGATAATTTGATAGTGTCATTTGAATCTTTACATCCTTACTGAATTTTTTACTAAATTAAGTATTTAAGTGTTTTTATTTTACCTTTATTTTTGTATGATACTTTCACAGCATGTACAATTCTCATTTGAAATTTAAAAGTTTTTTTACAGCAAATTAAAGCATGTTCCTGCATTCCCTTTTCTTTCTGCTGCCATTGGTCCAAGTGAGAAGTCACAATCATTTGCATGGTTGCCCCATTATGTATAATGTGCTGCTAATAAGCTTATCCAGTCATTTTTAAATTTCTTATTAGAATTTCAATTCTAGGATAATGATTGCTTTTATATTCTATAATTCTGCTTAGAATTCCATCTATTTATGAATTATGCATATAATTTTCAACTCCTTGAATATATTTATATTAACTGCATTAAAGTTCTTGCTTCTTGATCACAATATCTGAGTTCTCTGTTTTGATTTCTATTGATGATCTTTTATTCTTGAGAATTAGTCACATTTTTCTGGTTTTTGTTTTGTTTTGTTTTTGCATGTCTAGTGATTTTTGATTGGGTACTAAACATTATGAGTGATATTTGTAAAGATTCTGTATTCTATTTTATTCCCCAAAAGAGTGAGCTTTGTTTTATCAGGCAGTTTACTTAGGCTGGATCTGTAAGTCAATCTCTGTCTACCTTATATTAGGCAGCTGCTGAAATATCTACTCATTTTTTTAAGCTTCTACCTGATACAGTTTGCCAAACTTCCTGTATTCTCCTCATGCATTCACAGGTTAAGCAGATAGCCACATATTTAGATAATTATGCAGATTTCTGGGGTCCACTTTTTCTGTGGCTTCCTCCCTCCCAGAATTTCCCTTTTAATTTTCTGCCTTCTCTTTTGGCCACAATTTCATCCTCTGGCCTCAACCCAGTGAGCCTAAGGCTTTCTTCTCTCAGAGCTGCCCTCAATTGGAGGGTATCTTCATTCAAAAATCTGCAAACATAGCATTTACATGTAGTATTTCATATTTCAATGGGAGATTACCCTCTAGTTTCTGCCTACATTCTGTTGTTTGCTAGTACTTTCCAATTTCAAATAGATTTGCTTTCCTAGTTGTTTTTTTCCCTCTGTGATGGCATTGGTACTAACAAGCTACTCTGCCATTACCCCAAAGACTGTTTGTTAGAAGCTAGATTTACTCTTTTTTGTTAATTGTATCTTGAATGATTTGAGTGTATTAATGATAAATCTCTGATTTATTTGTATTAACTGTTAAAATTTATCTAGTCTTATTTCTTATTTTTGTCTACCTGTGCGTTCCTGTTTCCGATAGGTACCTTTTGTTTGGAGCTTCAGATTGATGGCTATTTGATATAAATGTAATTACCGATTTTGTTATTTAGCTTAGCGATGATAGAACCAGAGTTATGAACAATCTCGGCAGTGCACTTTGTATTTGTGTCATTTGGTACATCCAAATAGATTCATCTACAATGAAGAAACAAGTTGTAGTTGTCTCTGGCTTCCTTCCTAGAGCTGGCATGCATCATGTCAGGAGAAAGTTTCCCTGACTTACTGCTTGGGTTAGCCACAGCAAAAACCCTTACAACTTCCTTTGCTATTATTTTGTTCAAAGTTTTAACCAGGTATTATTTACCATTAAATCATAAAATCCTCCATTGTATGTGTACAGTTCAGTGAGCTTTAGTAAATGTATACAGTTGTGCAACCTATACCATAATCCAGTTTTAGAACATTTCTATCACCCCTCAATTCCCTCATGCCCAGCTTTGCAGTCAATCCTCTCTCCTACCACCAACTCAAAGCAAATATTAATCTGATTTTCACCTCTAGAGTTTTCTAGAAATTTCACATAAATAAAATCATACAATATGTGGTCTGTTATGTTGACATTCTTTCACTTAAAATAACTTTGATATTCACCCATAGTTTTGTATCAGTAGTCTGTTCCTTTTTTATCATGGGGTAGTATTCTATTACAAGCACATACCACATGCACCAGTTGATGGACATGTGGGTTGTTTCCAAGTTTGAGGTTTTCTTTTTTAAATATTATTACTCATATTCTTAAATGTTGTAAATGTAGTAAAGAGACACCAGAACTATCCTTGTGGTCTGATATTATACACACCTCCCCATTACCTCTCCAAATTGTAAGGTTTTGTGTGGAATTTTGATTTTATGTCTTCCACTTATTTTCCAAGAATAATAAGAAATTCTCAAGAGAATTAATAGTAAGTAGGTACCTTCATTCAGTTTGTAGCTGAAAGTTCCTATGTATAAACAGTGCCCTTCCCTCCCAGGGAGAGTTTTCATAACATTGTGTGTTGTATGTTTGTTTTAATATTTTATTATTTAAACCATTGGAATCTGTGAGGAGAGGAAATTTACTAAATTGCTGTTTCTCTGAAAGTCCTTATTAAGTTTTTCCCCAAGGTTGATAAGCAAAACTTTATGCCTTATTTTTCTAAAATGCCATTAAGATTATATAAACCACAGCCTGTTTCAAGTCTCTAATAACACTTAAAGAATATTACATTCCAGTAAATAATTCGTATCACCAAGAAATTATGCATTGACAGGTTTAGCTCACAGTGTTGACCAATTAGCTTATACCATTACTACATACCTTCTTTCATACGTCAAATAGTGGTTTTCTAACACGATGTACATCAAAGTGGTGGTTCAGCAGCTCCAGAAACCTTCCTCATCTGATTTTCCCCTTTGGCAGAGCAACTCTGGAAAGCCACCTTTTCAGAAGCCTAAGAGCCAAAACCATTAACAACTGAATAGCACGGCCTCAGATGGAAACCACCATAAACAGCTCGTGCAAAACCGTTACTTCATGTTGGTACTCAAAACCCAGAACAAGTCACGCCATGCATTATCTACGTGACATGTGCTGGGAAGGAAAATTACAGCCTAGATTTTTCATATAGAAATTCCAAGGTCCACTTTTTCAGTGTTTTGCAGACTCCATCTATACTCTGATTTAGAAATAATCACTGGGATAACTGATCTATTTCAGAAACAATAAAATGTAATTTATATCCACCTTTTATCTCTTAAATTTTAATTTCTTGGGATATGTGAAGCTTTAGCCAACTATGCTGATTTAGTCTGTGCTTCGACTATGTGCCACAGAGTAAAATTCACTACAAAAATATTATACATATTAGAGCAGGAACTGCAGGTGTGATTTTACAAAGGAAACACATCTTGGACTTATGTAAAATTTTCTCTATAAACAAGATATCATTAAAATGAGAGATGTTAGTTAGTTCTTAATTTATGTGTTTTATTTTCCTTATCTAACCATAGATGATCATAAGGTCAACTTTACTGTCTTCTTTTTCTGGTACTTAAGAAAGAATGTCAGTGATTTTTTTTTAATATATAAATTATATGCCTTTATACAGTCATCCCTATGAAAAACTAAAGCATTATCAAATACAGTATTTTTGTGTTGCAGAAATCCAAATAAAACAAAGCAAAAATAAAATTTATTCTCAATTACTTACAGAATCATAGTTCCTTCTCAAGCACCTCCTGCTTCAAGTGTAAACCTGAACTGTTAAGGTCACATACACCATCCAGAGAACCTCTTATTTGTTTCATTCTGCCTATAGCTAGCAGTCATTCTGCTGTGGCAAACACTTCTTAATGAATTTTCAGTCTCAAGTGTTTATTTGATCCTTAAAGAAAATTTAAGTAAAGCTAACGGGAAATATATCAGTCACGCCATTTAGATAAAAGCAAAAATGAATAAGTGGCTTTTAAGTGTGGTTTTCTCCTTTTTCTTACACTGGGAGATAACTGATGAGTTTGAGGCATAAATTATTCTGGCAATAGTTAGGTAGAAACTAAGTTGTGAAAAACTCCTTTCCCCCATTTTACTTCACCCCGTATATGCAGCTATCCAGATCACTCTATCTATATTGCTTTTTTTTTTTTTTTTTGGTAGTTTACTGTGGAAGATAATGGAGAATGGCTTACTCTTCTCGTTCTCAAACGCCTTGCAATTTTCTTCTCTGCAGATTAGAAGCTAGAAAATTAAAGCTACCTTTCCTATGCTCTCTTAAAGCTTGTTTCCCTTGTGGCCTAGCTTCTACCCAACCGATGGTCATCCGAGACTGTGCAGGGATAAAGGAACTTTGAGCGCTCTAACGTGAGCTGGTTCTTAACGCTTTTGCCCAGGAGTGCACACATCCTTCTGACTCACACTTATTGGCTCACATTTATTTTACAAGAGCAAGTCACCTGCCTAACCTTAACCACTTGTGCAGAATAAATATGGCCCCAGGAGGGGCAGCAAATATTTGAGAGCCGTAACATCTTACTTTAAGCAGGAGAACAGCACAATACTATTTATATCAGGAATGGATTATAGGGAAACAAAAATGGAAGAGTGAAGCTAGTTAAGAAATTATTTCCAATGTCCAAGTAAGATATGGTCGTGGCTTCTACAGAGCATTTGGAAGTAGAGAGAACGTGACGTGTTTTGGTGGTAGAGTCAACATGACTTGTTGATGGATTAAATGCTGAGGATTAAGGGAAAGAATCACTTAAAGATGACTCCTCCATGTTTTATTTCGCCAATGATGATCAGCGTAAACCCAAGAAAAGTTAGAATCTAGGAATGGTGATTCACCATGAAGGAGAAACAAATAATTATTTCCACAACTATCACATCCAAGGTGCCAGGAGAACACATCTCTGCATGATAGGCCACCCCAAGCGTTAAGGAATATATAATATCTAGATTGTATAAATTGATCCAGGGCCATAAAATATATTTCATTAGTATATTGTAATACTGATAATAAAACTTAAAGGAGAAAGCACCAATAAGGGGAAAACATAGCCTATCAATAATTTCAAACGTAGATTTCTTTGAAAAATCTAAATTGAGACTTAGCAAATTAAATTCCAAAGAATCTGAAAATAATGCACAATGACCAAATAGTGTGTAATCCATGAACACAAGAGTGATTCAAAATTTAGGAAATCACTAAATATAATAATCACACAAAGAGGTTAAAAACGTTAATCATATCACCTTTTACCCCTCTCTCTCCTATGACGTATACCAAAGCCTTTGTTCTTGGAATTTCTTCCTAGAAGTTTCACTTAACTGGGCCTAGGCTAAAACAATGCAATTCAATTACTTTCCACTCAATTTTTCCCAGTCTCTCTCTAGTGAGTAATTTATAATTCGGTGATTTCCAATCTAATTGGCTCTCAGTTTAATGGTCCCCAAACTTTTCCACACAGGATTCATTGCCTCAGGGGACTTCCACAGACAAGGCAATGAGTGCTTTTGGATTGTTTCATTTACCGTTTCCTGCTTCTTTATTCACAATCAACAGCAGATGAGAAAGGTGGAAATAAACACATTGTAAACATCAAAGGCCACAAACTGCTTCCAGCTAATTGAACTTACTTACTTCTTCATTTATTCACTTACTCAATAAATATTTAGTTTTTCTAATATGTTCCAAACTGCTAGTGGGAGTGAAAATTCTTGAAGATTTTTTTCTTTATATGTATAGATTATTATTTTCAAGGTCTATACATATAAACATAGGGTCGATATATATAAGAAAAAACAACAACAAGGTCCGAGTTAACTGAAAACAAAAATTCACAAGATATTTTTGATTGACAGAAGTTTGGGACGTGATAACGTCATCAAGTGTTTGGCGAACCACATAAGTACAACATGAATAGAGGGCGCTAATGTAGAAAACGGAGAACAAAGACCTTGCCCTATTTGTCTTTGTATCATTTGTGGTTCCAGCAGGAAACAGATAGTATATACTTTAATTATGATTACTCATGGAGGATTTAATAAAGTGACTAACTGCAAAGACATAAAGAGGGGCTGGGGAAAGCACCTCCTGGGGGTTGTTCCCAACTCCAGATCCAAGAGAACTGGGGAGGGGCTCACCCAGTAGTTCTGGAGAAAGGACTGCAGAGGTGGCAGCCAGCCTGAGACCAGCCAACAGAGAGGCAATCTGGAGAAAAAATATCCAGACCTCACGTTCCTTTTCCCCACCAATCTCCTGCTTGGCTCTCCATTGGCCAAATCCAGCTAGAAGCTAGAGCAAATGTTAATGAAATTACTACAGATTAGCCCAAAACAGAGAAGTAGAGCAAGTAGACATGTAGCGAAAAAAGAAAAGAGGAAGATATCCACCAAGTCCTCTCAAATACAATGTAATTTTTTAATTAAGTGTATAACGAAGTACCATGATTATGAAATCTCATAGAATAGCTACATTGCAATACATTGATAATGCTCTAAGCAGAAGTTCTGTGGCTTGTAGTATAGCTCTACAAATCCCCACAGATCTAAAACAGCACAGGATGCCTTTCTAACTCTACCAGTTCCACAGAGTCAATTCAATCTCCTCAGTCCTCTTTGCTTCGCCCTCACCATGGAGCTAGAATTTGGATATGCCCTCATGGGACAGGATCCCTCCTGTCAACTGCCACCAAAAGGCAGTTACTTCAGGACAATCGGGCACACAATCAAGGTAGAGAGCTTGTTTATAGAATAGTTGCCAGCCCCAGTGTGTCAGGGAAGAGACCTTCTGTTTGTGCTTCAAATGCTAGAGAAAGCAGCTGCCTGCTTGGGTGTGATGGTTACACTTTCAGCCTGAGCTTCCTACTTCACCAGTGCCTTTAGCTTAGGGGCCCACTCCATGCAGGCAGAAGTGATTCTTCTAACTTTGATTCTTCACCCACAGCCAGAGGTCTTAGGTCCAGGATGTTTCCTACAAAAATGGTTCAAGTTCACCCCATAGTTTGCCTTGGGCACAAGCCTACCCCAGGTTCTCTGCTTTCTAGAGGGAGAGCCACCACTCTTTTTCAGTCGGTGAACATTTAACACATGTATTGATGTAGCTGGATTGAGCTATACCATTTTATAACTTTATACCTGTTCCCTGTTTTGTTTTTTTAATTCAGTCCTCCTTTTGGATGATTTAAATATTTTTAAACTTCCATTTTAATTTTTTGTTTCATTGTTTTCTAGTGGTTGATCGAGGGATTGAATTATACACCTTCAACTTTTTGCAGCCTAGTAATAGTTGACATTATACCACTTCTACTAAAATATAGAAACCTTTTAATTACATATATTTAACCCCCTGTCATTTTAAGTTACATTTGTTACCTGAGCTACATCTACATACATAATAAACTCCACAAGGCAATGCTATAACATTGCTTTAGGTAGCCA